>OLKM01001232.1:73898-126398 GCA_900291075.1 Melanogrammus aeglefinus | reverse complement strand
CATATTGACAGCAAAATAAGTTCCAATTTTAAAATAAATGTCAATGTTTGCGAAACACTATTGATTGGGAATGGCGTCATCCTTACCGACAGATAATAGATTTTAAAATGTAAATTGCACCTACAAATTGATATGTTCCAACTGCTACAACATATTGACAGTAAAATAAGTTCCAATTTTAAAATAAATGGCAATGTTTGTGAAACACTATTGATTGGGAATGGCGTCATCCTTACCGACAGATAAAAGATTTTAAAATGTAAATTACCCGCCCAAGTAAATGGAAACAGTCCATTACTTTGGTGGTTGGCGTGAGCCACTTCACAGTACACATCACAATTACATCGATATTGAAATTTAAAATAATAAATAAATAAAGTCTCGACTGAATGATTTGGTGTGTCTCCCCGGAAGTTATGAGTCAAAGGGCATAGGTATTAACTCGTTGACCCGTGACCAAATGTAACGGAGCGTTTCCATAACTAAAAAAACGGATTTCTCTGGGTTAGAAACAAGCACTTACCACTTACGGTACGTACACAACTCAAAAAATTCTATAAAATAGGTCCAGTGGTTTTTAATATTTTAATCTGGAAATGTTGCATAAAATACCTTTAAGTAAACCTTTTAAATATGAGGTAGGCATCTTAACTTTGTGTTTGATATTTCGTTGAGACGTTCTCTTTGAATTAGGCTACCTTTGAAAACGTTGCAATTTATATATACCGGTATCGTGATGAATTCCGTCATTCCTCCTTATTGACTCCCACATCTCCCACCATCTGTGTTACACCACTAGCATTCATTTAATCACCGACTATTCAGGCAACAAATATTTAAGAGCTGAACATCTAATTCAAGTATGCAAACTTTTTTTCCAAAACGCTTTTTTTCCACAGTCCACAAAGCAAACAAAGCAGTCTGATTAAATGTACCAATGGCTGAAAAAGCACGAAACCAACAACTTGAAAAACGCAGTTTATAACCGCTCGATGCTCGGTCTTATATCGCTGCTCTTTACGCACGCCTGGTCTGCGCGTCAGGTGGCTCTCCAGACGCACTTTGACTCAAACCGACAAAGCACAACACACGATTACCTCGGAACGGCCTGGGTGTCACAATACATTTTGTTCCGACTTAAACGCGACTCCTCTAAACGTAGGTACGTTCGTTCTCTAATCTCCCGGCGCTCCGGTGGCGAGTCTGAGCTTTTGCGCGCGGCCGTGGAGCGTATAAAACAAGGCGGCGCGCAGCAGGGAATGTCAGATGGAGAGGATGGAGAGCGAGTGAAGATGTCGGCATTGCACGGACCTGCATGCGCCTTTATTTAAATTAGAAACCACTGCCATCATTGAGGATAAAAAGAAAAAGCGACGTGTTTTCCAAAATGACAACAGCCATAAGTTTTTTCTTTCTTGGACACGCTTTCACCTCCTTTCCTCACACATCTTTAACTTTCCCACACCAGAGGATGTCTGAGTGAGCCGGCCCGCCCCCCCCCCCCCCCCCCCAGCCGCCATGCAGCTGAACGAGAGCGGGGTTCAGACGCCGGGTCCGGAGCAGTGCGAACAGGGGCAGCTCCAACGGCAGGAGGCGGGCGCGGACGTCGCCAACTGTAGCGGCGGTGCGTCGGCCAACCTGTCGCTGCACTGCTGGCTGGAGCTCCTCAGCAGGGAGTCCCTCTCGGAGCTGCAGGGCGACGGCTCCAGCATGGCGCTGCGCGTGCTCATCGCCTGCGTCTACTCCGTGGTGTTCGCGCTGGGGCTGGTGGGCAACTCGCTGGCGCTCTATATGCTGCACTCGCGCCACCGCCAGAAGCAGTCGTCCATCAACTGCTTCGTGATGGGGCTGGCCGTCACCGACCTGCAGTTCGTGCTCACGCTGCCCTTCTGGGCCGTGGACACGGCGCTGGACTTCCGCTGGCCCTTCGGCCAGGTGATGTGCAAGATCGTCAGCTCCGTCACCACCATGAACATGTACGCCAGCGTCTTCTTCCTCACCGCCATGAGCGCCGCGCGCTACTATTCCATCTCCTCGGCACTCAAGATGCACAGCCGGCGGACGGCGGCCACGCGGGCCAAGTGGACCAGCCTGGGCATCTGGGCCGTGTCCCTGCTGGCCACGCTGCCGCACGCCGTCTACTCCACCACTGCCGCCATGATGTCGGACGAGGAGCTGTGCCTGCTGCGCTTCCCCGACGCGGGCCGCTGGGACCCCCAGGTGCTGCTGGGGCTGTACCAGCTGCAGAAGGTGCTGCTGGGCTTCCTGCTGCCGCTGGTCATCATCACCGCCTGCTACCTGCTGCTGCTGCGCTCCGTGCTGGGCAGCCGCGTGGCGGGCTCCGGGGGCCCGGAGGCGCGGCAGTGCCGCCACAAGCGGCGCTCCAAGGTCACCAAGTCGGTGGCCATCGTGGTGCTGTCCTTCTTCCTGTGCTGGCTTCCCAACCAGGCGCTGACCCTGTGGGCCGTGCTCATCAAGTTCGACCTGGTGCACTTCAGCAAGGCCTTCTACAACGCCCAGGCTTACGCCTTCCCCCTGACGGTGTGCCTGGCCTACACCAACAGCAGCCTGAACCCCGTCCTCTACTGCCTGGTGCGGCAGGAGTTCCGGGCGGGGCTGAAGGAGCTTCTCCTCCGGGCCACGCCCTCCTTCAGCAGCCTGGCTCAGAGGCTGCCCCGTCGGGCCAAGGTGGCCGAGGCCCCCCCCGGCCTGGTGCTGGTACAGATGGAGGTCTGAGGGCCCCCCCCCACCCCCGACCCCCACCAGGCCTGGTGCTGGTACAGATGGAGGTCTGAGGCCCGCTCACCACCCAGGACCCGGGTTGGGGAGGATGGGATGGATGGGAGACGGGGAGTGAGAGATTGAGATGGATAGAGCAATGGAGTGAGTGAGGAAGAGTAGCTATGTGAGTGGGTGTGTTAGGGAGTGAGGGAGGGAGAGATTGAGAGAGTGAGTGACAGATTGAGTGTGATCGAGAGGCGTGAGCATGTGGGAGGGTGAGAGAATGGGTGACAGAGATGTGAGTGAGTGGGCAAGTCAGGGAGTGAGAGACTAAGAGAAGAGGGGGGTGAGTGAATAATTGAGTGAGTGAGAGAGAGATTGAGTGAGAGAGAGAGAGTGAGTGAGTGAGTGAGTGAGAGAGAGAGAGTGAGTGAGTGAGAGAGAGAGAGTGAGTGAGTGAGGGATCGAGAGAGCGTGACGGAGTGAGTGAATGAGAGCAGGTGAGAGAGTGAGAGCATAGGTTAGAGAGATTGAATAAGTGAGTGTGGAGAGAGTTGGCTGGGGAGTGGTTCAGTGAGCAGGAACGACCCAGACTGCCACAGGTGGGAACGTGGACATGGCGGTGTCCATTGTTTATTAGCAGGGGTCAGAGAGGTCACCATCTCCCTGATGAAACGGGACACATGCAAGCGCTTTCTGACTGACAGAAGGTGGATAATCAGGAAGGAAGACCTATTGGGAAGTGCCCCACTTTCTCTTTTGTTCTCTCTCTCTGTCTCTCTGTCTGTCTCTCTCTCTCTCTCTCTCTCTCTCTCTCTCTGTCTCTCTCTCTGTCTCTCTCTCTCTCTCTCTCTCTCTCTCTCTCTCTCTCTCTCTCTCTCTCTCTCTCTCTCTCTCTCTCTCTCTCTCTCTCTCTCTCTCTCTCTCTCTCTCTCTCTCTCTCTCTCTCTCTCTCTCTCTCTCTCTCTCTCTCTCTCTCTCTCTCTCTCTTCTCTTCTCCTCTCTCTCTTCTCTCTCCTCACTCTTTTTCTCTACTCGTCTCTCTCTCTCTCTCTCTCTCTCTCTCTCTCTCTCTCTCTCTCCTCTCTCTCTCTCTCTCTCTCTCTCTCTCTCTCCTCTCTCTCTCTCGCTCTCTCCTCTCTCTCTCTCTCTCTCTCTCTCTCTCTTTATTTTATATATAATATATATATATATATATATATATATATATATATATATATATATATATATACTGTAGATATGTATCTCAGTCTCTCTCTCTATATATAGATATATATCTATATATATGTATATAGATATACATACTGTATATATTTATATTTATATGTATATATGTATATGTATCTCAGTCTTTCTCTCAGATCTCTCAGCCCTGATCCTCTCTACAGCAGATCTCCTCCTCCAGAGCCAGACGCTCTGTCACGGTGATCTGAATCTGAGTGGCTCCTCTCCCTGGGACGGTCTGGTGGACGGGGGGACGGGGGGACGGGGGGACGGGAGCGTGAGGTCCATTTAAAGAGCCACTCTGAAGAGCCCGCGCATTTTATGACTCATGGAAATTTTTTCAAAAATGATATGAATAAAATGCATGGGATATTATCATTTATATATAAATGTATATATATATATAAATAAATATTGAATGTAAGATGATATTAGACTGACCATGGAAGCATTCATAAAATATGGACTGATGTGTTTATTTTTGTTTGTTTGTTTGGTACGACATTGGAAAAAGATGCAACAGTTCCTTTCTCTGTATACATTGATTTTATTTTTTAAAAAACAAAGGAGCACAACAACCTCCGTTGTTATTCCCCTGTCTACTGCGTAGTATAGGATTTGTTGTAATTTAAAAAAAAATGATCATGGTTTGAAAGGAGGTTCAAAGTAGTCTGGCGAACGCACATGGTTTGCATGTCCAATTAAGACCAATGCTGTGTACATTTTGGGATGTATCAGGCGCTGGTACTGTGTTTTTATCTGAGCTATACCTGCTGACGAAAACTGTTAACTGAATTAACTCTGTAAACCCCCACCACAACCACCACCACCGCCCCAACCTTTTTAAGTTGTTATTTGAATTGTTCTAGTTTTAATTTATTTTGCCTTTGAATCAGATAGAAGTTAAAGGAAAGAGAAAAGGATCAGGCAAGGGCGTGACAGTCTGATCCTCAAAGGGAAATAACTTTAATCGAGGGGTCTGATTTGCTCTGCGTGATAGACTGGTCCCAATGTGTGGTGGTTTTAATTATTCTCTTCTACAGCTGCTGTCACTGCTGCATCTCGTATGTGTCTGGAACCCCTCGATCGCAGTACTGATATGCAAGGAATATCAAGATTAGATTGAAAGGAGGTTCAAAATATCCCGCCCAAATAGCAGCACAGCTCTTCATGGTTAATAATAACCAATGCTGTGTAGCCTATTTCTTGGATTGTAACGCGCATTGGCGTGTTTTGTTCTGAGAGAGAGGAAGTTGGGATACAATGAGAAGTGATATTCTGAAAATGTTCTACAAGAAAGAGAATAAAGTGGAAACGGATGCACCAAACAAGACAGGCAGCATTCTTTCCTTGTTTACAGCCTCACTCAGCCAGGCCACAGAGAGCTGATTCTCAAACCCATAATGGGTACTTTACTACAGAGCAAAATCATGCTTCTCTTGCGTGATTCGTTGTGTGCACATGCACAAACGAAATGGGAGATACAGGCAGAGAGAAGCCAATTTATATTTCTCTCTGAACACGTATAGGAAAGAGGAGCTAGGGCCTATGTGCGACTGGCCTTAGTGCTGCATTCTGGCCCCAATAATGTAATAAACAATAAGCAAACATTAACAGCAGTGTTTTTGGGCTATTTATTTTCGTCGTCTCAAAGCTCTACTGTATCCATGGTGTATCGGTGTTGTGTTGTATTTGTGGACATGGCGGAAATCACTCCTTGTAAACGACAACCCAAGACATGAAGAATCGGAATAATTGGGGCATGGCTAGTGCAGCGTCTGAAGACACGCACGAGGGACAGCGTGTGCGGCGGCCGAGCCGCGGTGAATATGAATGAGGGGCGGGGGGTTTGCGTGCGGACGTGCCGTGTCTCACAAAGGGCATGGCACATTCTTCTCGTGTGAAAATGGCAGAACATTCAAACGTGCTTCATGTGTATTCATGCTGACCCAGCTCTGCTAGATTTTTTTAATGGAAAAGGAAATCCATTCACCACCTAAAATAGACATGGATGAACGCTAAGACGACAGTCCCGCCTCCGTCATGTGGACGGTCAGAGAAAGAAGTTAAGTTAACCTGGATATTAGTCCTGGCTCTCTAGGACTATCAGCTCTATCAGGTCTCTAAGGTGAATAGAAACATCAAAGCTGCCTGAAAAAAAAAAGCTGACCTGAAAGAACTTGCTGTTCTTTAGTTGTGAGTTAAGTTATTCTCTATCCAACCATGAGAAAATATAGTCTGAAAGGATCCTACGACATAACTTACCCAAAGCATGCTTCAGCGAGGGCCAAACGCAGAGAAGCCTGTTGTGCTCGTAATTCAGGCCTTATGATTCCAAAGAAGCTTGAAGCATGTATCGCTGTGCCCCCCCCCCCCCCCCCCCCCCCCCCCCCCCCCCCCATCCACACACACACACACACTCCACGTCACTGATACAGCTGGGGAACATTCAGCTTGTGAAAATCTCTCACTTAAGGTTAGAGCTGCCCATTGGCACGCAGCTCCGCCACAACATCTACAGAACAAACCAACTTGTGCCGAAGTGTCGTCTCTTTGATCCCCACGGCTAACAGCTGAACTTGGTGTCTTTGTCAGAGCATCTCCGCTGACGAAAACCCCTCATCAAAGCTGTGAATACTCTCTTAGTGGTGTCGCTTGAATGTTAACGCCGTAGAGCCCCCCCCCCCCACTCACCCCATTTCCTTTTGAAATTGTTAATTTAATTGTTGTTCCACTGAGTTCCAAATGTGTGTAACCTTTGAATATTGAAATAAATAAATGAAGGAATCAAGTAATCAAGAACAGATAAAACCATGTGGTTGAGGGCATGCGCCCCCTCAAGTGAAACCGCGCATTAATCAAGGGGTCTATGTTCGGCTGCCCCTAATTCCTGATTGCAGCGCTTTAGTCAGCGCTCGCACCATGCTCCTGTAACTAACAATGCTCGCTGCCAAAGCTTCTGCTGCTGCATCTGATTTGGGTAGAAGGACCCCCCTCGCTCTCTGAGGCTTGTTCTGGGTCCAAAATAGAGCGTCTCCCCTCACGTCACGCCCCAGCTGCGCAAGTCGTGTTTCATCAGCGCTGTTGCCGTTGTACAAAAATCTGCCTCTGTACCAAGCCCATCGTCAGGCACCACAGGGTCGCTCTTATGTCTGGAGCACAACTCGCCTCCGCGCGCGGGGGGACTTCAGGCCTGTAAGAGGGGTTGAACTCGCAGTCAGCTCATTTTGATCTCAACGATTCTTCGGTGCACCCAACGCTGCCGGAATAACGTATTGTCTTTTAAATCGCGTGAGATTTGACATGAGGCGTCTTTTAGAGAATTTAGAGCGATAGATAGAGAGAATTTACTAAGAATCTGTTTTGTGTTGTATTATTGTTGATATCATTATCATAATCGTAATTATTATCATGTATTATAAATCGACGGTTGATGTGTTACACTTGGTTTATGGGTTCAGACTAGTGATCTCATTCACAAAGTGCTTTTTTCATATGGATGTGGATCGTCAACAACATAGCCTCCTGTCTCTCCCCCTATCCCTAACCCTAACCCTAACCCCCTAAACCCCCTAACCCTACTCCCCTAACCCTAACCCTAACCCTCGACCCTAACCCTAACCCTAAACATGCCTAGCCCGAACCCTTCCTAACCCGAACCCTCCCTAACCCTAACCCTAACCCCCTAACCGCCTAACCGACAATCCTCTCCCCCTTAACCCTAACCCTAACCCTAACCATATCAGAAAAACCACAGGCCTCGTGCCTTGTTCCCCTTTCAACTAAAGGCTCTGTTCTTCAAAATACTATTATTTCTTTATTTATTATTTATGGTTTATTTGACAGGGCCAGGTGTAAATAGACAAACTGAGAGCAGCTATCCAATGCAAGTGTCATTGTGCTTATAGCGTAGGCTAATTTGCAACACCCGTTCCTAGCAAGGGCTTTTGTGGTAAAAAAAAAGAAAAAAAAAGCAGATTCAAACCACAAGGTAAAAAGACGTT
Organism: Melanogrammus aeglefinus; assembly: GCA_900291075.1. Taxonomy (NCBI): domain Eukaryota; kingdom Metazoa; phylum Chordata; class Actinopteri; order Gadiformes; family Gadidae; genus Melanogrammus; species Melanogrammus aeglefinus. The sequence continues at coordinate 118,449 of OLKM01001232.1, read as the reverse complement.
AAACATAAAACAGCCAGATGCAATAAAGCACAAGATAAAAAGAAGGTAAAAGAGGTTCAAAAAAAGCATTCAATGTTAGCATGACACCAAGACCTCGACACTTCTTCATCTTCTACATCTGAGTGTAGAACATGTAGTGAGATACGACGTGTGAGATTGGGGTCTCATCTCATTTTGATATTCCCAGTTGTGTGTGACCCAGTATGTCGGACTGGAAACAGATGATCACTGGTCAATATTTTTGCACAGAGGCACAGTGCGGGGCAACTAGTGAGGGACTGGCAGCCCATTCCCCCCCGAACCTTACTGCCCGGAGGCGGTGATTGTTCAAACCACCATACCTTGTGTCTTCTCCACCTGATGACACGCACGCAGTCGCACAGAACAACAGCTCTCTTATCTTATCGATTTAGGGGAAGATTATTTCCTCCTCGTAGGTCAGCGATGTCCACAGACTTGGCTTATCACGCCAAGCAGCGAGTTGCACATCAAGACCATCGTGCATGGGCCAAACTGATTATTGTACATAGTGGCCTACAACGGTGCCTGCAACAGGACACTTGCTCTTCAGAGAACTAGACTGCTGTTGTAGAGTGAGCAGAAACCTGAGCTTAACTACGATTTGATATCGTAGGTTTAGTGAACAAATGTCATCACCTCATAATGTTTGTTTACTGCCAGTAATACAAATGACAGAACACTCAGAAAAGGTAAGGTCAAAATAAATAACCAACAACCCTTTTATACCACATTTCTTCCTATTTCCTGGCTCATATTCTTTTGACATGTTTTTCTGCACAGAACATGTTTTTCTATCTCCCATCATATTTTACAAACCCTTTGAATATGGCTGAATGCCGACACCTTTAGACTTTTACAACTATCAATCCAAGCGGCATGAATGGCCATTCAGACGTCAAGGAAATGTCTCAGTCTCGCTCGCCCACATTGGCACCATTTGGAAAAGTACTAGCAATTACATTAGGATTGTTAGATCATGTATTCCGCAACCCTAAGTGACATTCAATAATTCAGAATTGTATTTCCTTTCTTTATTCAAGTGTACCTTGACACTGTTATTATTTATATACTACGTGCCATATTTATTGAATTGCACTATGTCCATGTTATGGGTGACAGAGGCTTTCTTGGGTTATGGAGTGCTCTCTTCTCTCAAATGGATTTCTGGTTTAATTACACTGATCATCTCACCAAATACTGTCAAGGAGTCAAGGCAAGACACCAAACCCGCTAATGTATTACGCTATTGCCAACAGCACGTCGATTATTTATTGGAGAGGGTGGACTGCGATGAGGGAGTGAGGCATATCTGGAATTGTAAAGCGCTTAAGTTTATTTTTCAGCTAAAATTCGATGATCGGTGCAAGATTCAAGATTCAAATGGCTTCATTGCATTTGAAAACGTGCCAAAGCATTTCAAATGTTCAGAATACAATCAAATCATCCAAAAATACAATATAGTCATGTGTAATGTAGTTTATCTCTCCCTCTTGTCTCTGTCTGTCTGTCTGTCTCTCTCTCTCTCTCTCTCTTAGCACACACTAATGCATGTTTGACAAGGGGCACAGTAACTTAACCACATTTGTAAATTTATTAATTGCATGCTAATCTGTCTCAGAAGGGATGTCATTCACGTGTACATGTCACACGCATGTCCCTGGCCGCAGTGGGCTGGTTGATTCATACCATCTCCACCTGGACAGGAAGTCGGAGTGTATTAGATCCCTGGACTTGACCTTCTCAAAGGCCTACTAAGAGCCTGAGATATATTTACTGCCCTAGGGAAAATTATCCTTTGTTAGCATCATACAGGTGTGGACAGGGAAGAGCTAGGCTCTAGTTTTTACCTTTATGTGACAAAGTGGTAATGGCTTGTCGGTAGATGTGGTAGGACATAACATGTTAAAAAAAGCTTTTCCAGGCCGTGCCAAAGATTATCTGTACATAATAGTATCGTAGGACGCTTTATTTTCATGTGTCTAAGCTGCTGATGTAGAGTTAATATTAGATTTTAGCAAGACGGTGGAGGGAACAAAGGTTTTATTTGTTCTCTTAAAAAGTTTGATACTTTGGCACAACCTTAAAACAATCAAAATCGAAGAGAAGTGAAAATAAATAACCATCGAGATTACAACAGCTATTGGTTAAATAATCCACAACATTCTCCAATTTCCACGGTCATGATAAATCTGCCTTTCACATTTATTTCTCCACAGAGTGCCTTTTCCATTCCCGTAATGACTTCCAGTCCCCTTAAATACGGCTGCATATTTAAAGCCCACCAGTCCAAATGTGGCGTTATCTCTTGAGGTCCGATTCAATAACAAAGTCAAGCCAGTATCTTCAAAAGCCAATGATGAAATTCAGTTTGCTCTCCCAGAGGATTGGAATATGCTTATCCTGGCATCCATTGAAAGGCATGGCAAGTGGTGACTGAACGTGAGGGCCTCTCTCTAGGCTCCAGAGACTGCTGGGACTCCACCTCCATGAAATAACCTCCTTCCAGTGCTCTCTCCACGCAGCCTGGATACGCAAGGCTTCAGGTCATAAAATAAAGACAGATGTTGGATATAAAACACTAGCTAACTGGCAATGCTTGATGGTAAGCCTCAATCTTTACACAGATTCTGCTGCTACTTTAAAAAAAAAAAAAGGAGAAATTACCGTGAACAGAGCATGGAGAAGGATCAAACATCGTTTATAAGTGGCTTTGATCTTTAAGATGCTCTCTTCTAAACGAAAAAGACTGAAAGATTAATGATGGCCAGACAGACAGATATACATGTATATATAGATAAATGAATTTACTGACGGACAGACAGGCCAACAGCCAGACAGATAGATAAATGATAAGGCCGACAGACAAGTGAGGCAAATAGAGAGCTATTTAGAGAGAATGACAGACAGACCGACCGACAGACAGATAGATAAATGATAAAGCCGACAGAGAGAGAGCCAAATAGACAGACAGAGATCCCATATATTGTGATACCCCTTTTGTTGTCCATTTTATTTGGGGTATCATCAGGAAGGGGGTTATTTCCAATAGCTGTTATTTACGATGGTGGTTATTTCCAGATGGTCGTTATCTCTGTGATGGTGTTATTTATACTTGGGGGGGAGGACCAAAGGGGGGAGGACCTTCCAAAAGCCAGGGAGGAAAAGTAGTTATCTGTTTTCAACTTTTTATATCGAAGTAACTAGTGTTGAAAGTCCCTTTAAACAAGCAAATCGTGCGTTGAGCGACTGCTAATGCTGGAGCGCTAGTTTGCGCCACAATAGTCACGTTGTTCCCCAAGAAAGAGAGACTGGGGACACAAAAATTTGAAGGAAGAGGTGAGTTGAGCGCAACCGTTGAGGAATGTTCCGGGAATGTTTCCACCGTTTTTTTGTTTGAAGGCAGTCAGCGAGGAATATAGTTTTGGAGCATAATTGCATCGTATAACATGAGTTATTACACGGCTCTATTGAATGCTGCTCTCTGATTGGTCCAGCGCTGCGCTCTGCGGTCTGTTATTTCTGTATAACGGACCGTCGCTAGGGACAGCGTCATGTAAATAGAAACTTTACCGATCAATCCTTGTCACGTACACGTCCCATATCACAGGACAACAACGCCCAATTCAATATAAATATGCTACTAAATAAAAACTTTACCGACGAATCCTTGTCGCTGCTGAATCATTGTGGGTTATTATCTATTGTTTATTATTTATTTTACTCGTAAAGCCGTGTAATAAGCGGGATAATGTATAGTTAGTCGGTTGTTATGGAGAAATAATGGAGAAATTATTTCTCCATAACAACCTCCGAACTATACATTATCCCTTACTTAATCAATATCATTGATTAGTCAACATTGTACCTCCAATGTCTTTTGACTTTATATATATCAAATTGTCATGATCCGCTCCTGGTTTTCCCACTCACCTGCCTGCCACCCTGGTCTCCCCTAATCAACCCAACCACCTCCACCTGTGACCCCTCCATATAAATCCTCTCTCTCCACTCAGTCTCGGCCAGATCGCCTCTCGTACTCACAGAGCTTTCGCGGAACTCCAGAACTATTCTACAACGCTGATCCTGCCTGCTTCCGACCGCTCGCCTGTCTGACCCACCCGCCTGTCGTAGAGTCCCTGCGGGCCGGTCTGGTTTCCTGCTTCTCGCCTGCCTGCCCTCCCGTTGCTGAGCCCTTGCCTGCTCGTTCCTTGTCTTGTTCCGGTGATCTTGGATTCCGTTTCTGGACCATAATACCGTTGAACCGTTCCAACACTGGTCTCAGTCTGTGCTGTTCTTGGATCCAACCTCACGCCCCTTTACACAAATAGGTGAAATACCTAGCAAAGCTTGACATCATGAAATACATGGCCCTTAGTTTCAGAATCAGCCACAGAGACTGGATCAGAGAGTCTCATCCTCTCCTGAGATTACTGAGGATGTGAGCTCATATCTTGGCAAGTAAGTCATTCCAAGTAATAATTTGAAACACTTTCACCTGAAAGGAGTGTAACATATCTATTATCAAGTAGCCTGTTATAGTGTGTGTTAGCTTGTAAGCAGGTTAAGAGGCTAATAGCAAACCTTTGTGTCTTTCTTGCGTGTAGAGGGGTATGTCCTTGTAGCAGATAGTGAACTAGAAGCTGTGACAGAGGATGATGGAGGCGAAGAGGGTGAAGGCGAGGGTGAGGAGAGGCCAGAAGAGGAAGGGGAAGAAAGGGAGAGAACTGCAGCACAGCTTTTGCAAGAGGAATCAGGACGAAGGTCAGAGGAGCTTGCTGATCACCAGAGAGGCACAGCCTGTTTGCACACTGGCTAGTAAAGGGGCAGAAAAACAAACGCAACCAAGATGGCACCCAAAGATATTGAAGGCAAATCATTCCAAAAATGATAAACATATTTTTAATTTTCATGAGGCGTATGGATCAAGAGACTCCTGCGTACGACTCAGGGGGAATGTGGGCAGTTGGTAACATTGCTGGCGGTGTTCTGTTCAGTGTGAGGCAATGAGGTGTGGTTCCCCTTTTTATGGTCTGCTGTGTTTTTTAACTGGTTTTTTGATGAAGAGAAACTTCTGTTTAGGACACGTCAGCCAGCGAAATATTTGATCTAATATTAGAGCATGATCATGGGAAAGTACAGGCAGCAAAGTTATCAAGGATACATTCCGTGAGGCAATGGGGGATCGAGATTTTTATCGGGAAGGGTAGGGAATACATAGGCAAGTGGGGGTGACCGTAGTGGAGAGTTTAGCATTGGTGGGAGAGGCCAAGTTAACTGCAATACTCTATGGGAGAAGTGGACATGTCTGCAAGTCTGCAAGCAGACATAGTGGCTCCAGTGGGAATGTAAATGTTAGAGAGAGGAAGGGATGTATCATAAGAAACAATGTGAATGTTAATGTGGAAAGTATTTATATAAACAATGCTAATATAATTTGTATATGATTGTATATTATAGTTATGATAGATATTTCCACAACAATTTCTCACACCCTCGGAGGGCAGTTGTGAAAAGCGCTTGCGGCCTGTGAGACAAATGCTGCTCGCTATGTAGCCTTTCAAACAGAGAGACGGGGAGACATCACTGGATGCAAGGAGAACATATGCAAAGGCCTTTGAAATGATTAGTGATTATATCAACGAGGTTAGAATCATTTGTGTGTCGTTTTATATTATCGTGAGGATTCATATTTCAAGGATGATGAAGAGAAACTTATTTTGAGGACACGTCGGCCAGCGAAATGTTTGGTTTAATATTAGAGCATGATCATGGGAAAGTACAGGCAGCAATGGGTCATCAAGATTCTTATAGGAAAACGTTTGCATCTTGGGTAGAGAATACACAGGTTCTGGGAGTGACCATAGAGAGTTTAGAATTAGCGGGAGAGGCCAAGTTAACTGCAATACTCTATGGGAGAAGTGAACATGTCTGCAAGTCTGCAAGTATGGCTGCAAGAAGGTTAAAGGAATCTACATAACAAAGAAGTCAGTCGATTGGCATGGCCTTTAGTATCAGACAGAGGGGCTCCAGTGGGAATGTAAATGTAAACTTTCTTAACCTCTCAGTTGGAGAGAGGAAGGGGTGTATCTTAGGATATAGGGAGAATGTATACAGTTCCTTCTAATGTGAATAGTAATTATATAAACAAGGTCAATATAATTTGTATATGATTGTATTTTTTAGTTATGATTGATATTTCCACGACCAAGGACAAAACTATTTGGGACTTGTGGACAAACCATATAGTTTAGAGAGAGATATGTACCTTGGGGTGTAAGGGGGGGGGGGGGGGTAATCAGGTGTGGGGACCAATCACATGCGTTTAGAACAAAACCATTCGCTATCGGCTGTGATGACTGCGTCACATGAGTGTGTAATGTAGAGATAAAACAAAAGACAAACGGGCGGCAAACTTTAGTTTGGACGGGAGAAACGAGAGCCCAGTCTGACACCATGCCGCTGATCTACCTTGAGTACATCCTAACGCAGCTCGCGTTACAGCATCGGACATTTCAGTGTGAGTCACAGTCTTGTATCTGTCGCTAAAGTTGATTTTTCAGGGTCCAGAAGTTACGGAGTGGAGGATAAGAAGCAACAGGATGACTACCGTCCATGTATGTAAATATTGTCTTTGAATATGTTTGCTACTTAATATTGTATTTATGTGTAAATAATTGTGAATAACTATAGGGACCCGCTGTGTGTCAGGTTTGTTTGATACAGTGTCGATGAATATTCACCTACCTGTTGATGCGGCAACAAGCTTCAAAGTCGGTGAGGGGGAGACTGCTGGCAGGGGTAAGCTAGCAACACGGAGTATGCTTCATAAGATGGATAGAACTGTTCTTTTTTTGTATCTATAAGGGGTGTCTAATGCTGTGGGGTTTTTTTTCATCTTTTAGTTACGCTACCCATACCCCCCGAAAAAAAACGAAAAAGTTTCATCGAAGAGATCTAAAGATGTATCGTGGAGAAATGAGATGTACAGCCCTATTTCGGGCAGTGATGATGCATCAGAACCGTTGGACTGCGGGTGTAAGGTAGACAGTTGTGGGGAGGGGGGGGGGCAAGGCAGAGAGGAGGGAGGGCCATGGGGGGGGTATTCGGGGGGGGGGGGGGGGGGGGGGCATCAGTACCTCTTGTATACAGGGCCCAGAATTTAGTGTGACGGCCCTGATCAGAACCAGGACATTATGTCACTGAAAGTTATCCTTCCAACTGGGTTCCAACTGAAAGGGGACGGCTACGATCCCCCCTTTATGACATCCCGAGGAGGTTTAACGGTAGTTTACCATCTGGTTAACCTTACTATAGTTTTATTGGGGATGCTGTTCTCAGCATCCTGAAAACACTGCATAAGAAGTCCCATCTGATGCCTCGGATGATTGTATTGTATGTATGTTTGTTTTTTGTATGATTGTTGTATGTTTCATGTTTCGTTACTCAATTAAATTTGTCTAATTATAAGTTTGGATTACTCTTTATTATTCTGTTGATAGAGAAATGATTATGTGGGCCAAATTCCCACCGCAATGCTTATTATAGAACTTGTGGATAACGGATCATTCACAGGAAACGATGCTCGGCATCCTTTCAGATTTCAGCATATCAATTGTTAAGCCCTTTACTGTGACAGACAAATCATTTCCAGCTTAACCTTTTCAACCTGACTTTAGAAACAACTTGTATACCACTATTTCCAACTTCTTCAGGCTACAGGCTGTCACCTGAAGGATAGAGACGCAGCCATTAACCGCAAGGATTTGGGAGACATGTTGATCTACTTCAACCTTGAAGCCGTTGAAGTCTGGGGGCCAGAAGATGCAAACGCAAACTAAGAGCGTAGTTTGCGTTTGCCTTCAAGGCACTTGCCAGCGATCTTCACAACATGAACCATTAAGCGCCACGTTGTCTCCCATGTAATCACCGCCGATAATACCGCCCATCCCCATGAAACCCTGAATACAATCAAACTCAAAAGCGTCATTACAATAAATCCACACACCGGAGAACCCGACTACCACCAGAAGTATACCGGAAGTTCGGACAGACATACAAGCAGAAAGACATACAGACAAACATACAATTAGACAGACAGACGGACAGACATAAAAGCAGGCAGACAAATTCTCCACATGTAGGTGGTAGCATGATTCTATCACCAATACTTTTCCACAACAGGGAATACAGTCTTCTCCGGGCCACCTGTAGGATAAAGGCGAAAGCGTCCAGACGAAGTGCGAAGCAAAGAAAGACGTGCAGAAACCGGGCGAGCCACGATATGTATGTATGTCATGACCCCCCCTTCCATGTCACGAACAACTACTCGGGTAGACGTGGACCTGGCCCTACATGAAGCCCCTCTGCTGTGACCATTAGCAGCGGCAGGAAAATAAAAGTTTGTTGAGCCACTAATTTAGAGCGCTCGGGGGGAAACAGGGGAGCCTTGTTTGCTGGTGCGGCGGCGCTGACCTTTCCCTGCTACGCTAGCCCTGATAACGATCTCCCAGCCCTGGAGGGGACAAAGGTTGAGCTAGAATACCAGCCAGTGTTTCACGCCTTTATCTGCATGCTCGCCATGAAATAGAGGCGAGGATCAGACGAGTGAAAGCAACGGCATACACAGCAGGCAGACGCAGGCGCGTGCACCGTGCCACCAATCACAGGTGCCCGTTGTCACCCATGTCTGGGGCCGTAATTATCGCAGGATGTCAGGCCCTGGGGAGGCGATGGAGAGGAGGAGGAGGAGGAGGAGGTGAAGGAGGAGGAGGAGGTGGTAGAGGAGATGGAGGTGGAGGAGGAGGAGGAGGAGGTGGAGGCAGAGAAGGAGATGGTGGGGGAGGAGGAAGAGAAGGTGGTGGAGGTGGAGGAGGAGGTGGAGCAGGAGGAGGTGGAGGTGGAGGAGAAGGAGGACGTGGTGGAGGAGGAGGTGGAGGAGAAGGAGGAGATGGTGGAGGAGGTGGATAAGGAGGAGGAGATGGTGGAGGAGGAAGAGGAGGTGGAGGAGGAGGGGGAGGAGGAGGAGGAGGAGGAGGGGTGGAGGAGGAGGGGAGGGGAGGAGGAGGTGGTGGAGGAGGAAGAGGAGGTGGAGAAGGAGGGGGAGGAGGTGGAGGAGGAGATGGTGGAGGAGGTGGACGAGGAGGTGGTGGAGGTGGAGGAGGAGGAGGTGGTGGAGGAGGTGGTGGAGTTGGAGGAGTAAGGGGAGATGGAGGAGGTGGTGGAGGAGGAGGAGGAAGTGCTGGAAGAGGTGGAGGTGGAGGAGGAAGAAGGGGAGGAGGAGGAGGAGGTAGAGGAGGAAGAGGAGGAAGAGGTGGAGAAGAGGAGTGCCATCAGCTACTCCCTCGGGTTGTCAGCTGGTCTGATTGACAAGGCACTAAAAGGTTCCTTCTTATCTCACAGTTCTTATCTCTTGGACTTTATGCAGGATTTCTGACACAATAATAGCAATATATGTTTATGAAAAAATGTCATTATGTCATCGGTGTATACAATACATCCAATAAAATCTGATTGAGTGTCGTGATTCATACAGAATCATAGAGGAAGATCTGAAGAACTGATTAATGATGGGTTCAGCGATGCTGTGATCCTGTTCAGAGAACGTCTGATGCCTTTTCATTGAGTGGTTATTCAGCACATCCAAAGTTAACACCCCTACAACCTTCTATCTTTCTAAGATTGGGCTCAGCTTCTCCCAACCAGGTAGGGTTGCATTCAATAGCGTCAGGGACTTTGCGACAGGTGTGAAATATATCAAATAAAGACCGATTCCCAAGTTGGCTTCTGTCAGGAAACGAGGGCTGTCATGCTCCAATGTAGGTCACCCCGGTTCCTGCTGTGAATCAAATCTGTGGAATCCACATGGGATACTTCACGGCTAAATCCACCCTCAGCATCTGAAATGGCTTTGAGCTATTCTCTTTACCTGCCTTCTAAGAAACAAAACAAAAGACAGTGGCTATACGCCAAACAGGTCTAAGCATTATAATGTAAGAAACCACTGGGGCGATTTCAGCTTTTCCATTGAAATGGGGATCTAGTAAGGGCTATCAAGTGTGTGATTAAATGTTTTATAATCTCATAATTTCTCAAAGACATGTATCAAATGTAAAATGACATGAGGGGCTGGAAATGATACGGGCACAGTCACGCGCACTCAAACACGCATACATACACATTAGCCTCTCACACACACTCAAACACACGTACACACTCACACACACACACACACACACGGATACAGAAACACACTCAAACACACGTACGCACTCACACACACACACGGATACAGAAACACACTCAAACATACGTACACACACGCACGGATACAAACACACACAAGGACACACACACACACACACACACACACACACACACACACACACACACACACACACACACACACACACACACACACACATAAAACAAAAAGGAAATGACAGTTTTTTTAGGGAGAATTTGAGAGAGTCAATTGAATTGCCCCGTCACATCTCTCTGTGGTGCAGTCGTGTTGAAAGCATGGCTTCAAAGAATGCTCAGATGAAGTCTGAAGGTTGCTGCGTGACTTCCCTTGGCTTAGAAGGACACACATCAATAAGGCATGCTATGCTAGGCTAATTACTCTGGAGAACAAAAGTCACCACAGCAGAAGGTAAGACATAATCAGCATGGAAAAGGATGGGGGAGTTCTCAGCAGGAATGAATCGTAAATGATTGAACATCAATTCAGTCAATTATATTGTTGAAAGTTTACTAGCCAAGGAATGAGACAGAATGTGGTCTTCCATCAAGCACCCTACACAATGCGACACGAATACAATCAGATGCTTGACTCACAGTTTCAGGCATGGGCCTGACAAAAATATAAAGTTGTCAGCGTATTGAACGTTGAAATAACTTTATATCGTAGCACGTCGTAGTAGGCTTGATTGATATTAAAAGTCACATCACTAATTAAGGTATGTAGCCTTCTGTAACAGTTTTCACTGTTTTGGAAAGCTCCTACATTGGAGTTCCATGCCCTAATCATTGTCTTAAACCACCTTGGTTGTCAAGTCATAAGCTTAAAAGCATTGTAATAAACCAAAGTAGGCATAGTGACGCACGCAAAGAATGCATTTAGTAGTTAGAGAGTGGAGATTGTTTAACTTGACAAATACAGTATATTGCTAAATGATTTCTGCACTCAATATTAATAAGTAAAAGTACTTGTACTAACCTAAATCTAAAACACACGACATCCCTTTCAATGTAGCCACATAAATATTCTCAGCTGATCATACCCTCTCTGTATCTCAAGATTTAAGTAAGTGCTTCTGTTGACATATGAATACTGTATGTTGCAGGAAGACTGATAGGTCCTCACTGGATGTATCAATGTCCATCGCAGGAGTGAGCAGGATACCTGAGCAATACCCAGACCCAAATGGCCAGCACACTGTGTTCATGGCAGCACAGTTATAATTACTGTTATCAGCATCAATCCTGTTATATTCTTTAGAAGTATCTTCCTTTTCATAGAATGAATGGTAAGTAATTTCTTTGTTCATTTTATAATTTATTCTTGATATAATATATATATGATATGGTTCCATATTGTCTTCTTTATAAGGCATTGCGTATTCAAATAAAGTAAAAGTATGAGTGATTAAATGCAATGTTTTTGTACACAGTACAAAGACATTTTTATCTATATAGAATGATATTTGTTAAAAATGATGCTTTGCAATGAATGGATTAACATTAATAATAAAAATAATAATTATACTCCTTACCTTTCTGATGAGCCACTGGATGCTGTTACGGTGGAGGCTGCTACCGATTAAAGGCTGTGTTGCAGGATTTATTTTCCAACAAATTTATGCAATTTGCTTGTTGGTAATAAAGATTTAAACTGTTATTTATTGTATTTAATGTTGTTAGGTATCACAAAACGGAGTGTAATATGAAAAAGTAGGGACTATTTTAGAAATTATTCTCATTTCCCCCAGAATGCATTGCATGACGTCACGTTGGGGAGACATGGACCAAAGCCGCATTGAGACCCCTGAGAGTAGAGACTAGTAAGAGAGTGTTCAGCAGATTATACAGATACATATAAATAAATAAATACATAATACATAGATACATAGATATTATAGTATATGCTACACGTGAACCTCCTAAAATGGCGCAATTCGATTGGTTCGCTATCTCGGGATTTTGGGCAATATCCCGTGATTGACATCTCAAACTCGATATTGACTATTCTCCACTATTCACTTCGCCTTCGGCGAATAATTGTTAACTAATAGCCTAGATAGATAGATAGCCTAGTAAAGTCTTTATTAATACCAAACTACACAAATCGACAGGAATTCATTTAGGTGCTTCGGCTCATACAGTATAGTACAAGACCACACAGAGGGAGACAGCAAGTCTGACTGGACATACGCAAAATACATCATATTAAAACTAGACCTCTGCATAGACAGACAGACAGACAGCGACAGCAGACAGACAGACAGCAGACAGACAGACAGACAGACAGACAGACAGACAGACAGACAGACAGATAGAAAGATAATTAAATATGTTATATTATTTGCCTTGCCGAGCCAGCCAATCCTGTGCGCGTATGCAAATTGGCCATGTGTGCCTAACACAAGAAAGACTTAATGTTGAGAAGTCATACTAAAAACGGATAGCAAGCGATAAGCGAAAGCTAAACCAGCCTGTATCAATCACATACTTTCGGTCCATTCTAACTTATGGTAAGAGGCTCGTCATGAAATCTTTGCAGAGACTGAATGTTGATGATAAAACAGATTGTTTTGCATAAGATGAGTGTGTGCGACTGTGCGTGTGTCCTTTCCGGCTTCGGCATACTGCATGGTTATGAAGGCCTTGTGCTTAGTTGTGGTCTTAGTGAAGCAGCCTAGCCTTGGAGTTGGATAAAGTAATTGTGTATGGGCGTGCAAGAGAGAGAGCACACCGTCACCCACCGTGGTGATGTTTGGCTTGTTGTGGGCTGCCTGTTAGCATCCGCTGGGTTGGACGATGTGCTGTGTGTATGTGTTCAATGTACATCTGTCTGGTCGTATTTGAGGTAGATTGATGGTGAAATAATGTCACACCACGATCGTTTATACTTGCAGGCACTCATTTGCAAGTGCACTGATAGCGTGTCCGATAGGCTAAGTTAGCCCATATAGCTAGCATTATGCCTTCTATTTCTAGATCTTCTGACTAAGTTTACCAGTACTTACGACATAATCGCTGTCACTAGATACAAAGAAAACATACATATAAAGTTATTGTATGTTGTTCACTGCTGTTCATTGACCAGCTCCAGCGCTCGTTGCTGGTTGCTAAATGATAGCAACTCTCCACTCATTCTCCTCTGGCCATGCATTTAATTGGCATTGATCAGTTCTCGGCAATTCCTCATTCGCCCTCTCACGTCTGAGAGTTTCAAAATTATACTGCTGTGGGCCATCATACATGTTATTTGTGGTTCTTACAACCTCTTAGACGCCATAGTTCTAGTACTAGACTGAGGCTACCTTCCACCACGTCTCCCTAACGTGACGTCATCGCCAAATGGCGTTAGAAAACACCTGTCACTGCCAAAAACGCAAAAACTGGACATTAACACTATTTTGGAGACATTTTATAAATGATACACATATTTTGATGGTTTTATGTAGGCCTACCCATTAATCAAAACTTCCGGTTAACCTGCACGTATGCTTTTAAGGGGAAATGACACCATTAAAATTGCCCAGGATGATCTCCTTTCAAAAGTATGGATTTCCCTGAGTTTAGCAATGGTTGGAAACATTTGGGATTAAGTGAGTACTCAAGAAAAGACGATACATAACATAGGTCACTGAAACAAATCCCTATAGCAACTTGTACAGAGTTGTATGGCAATAAAGTATTGAATCTTGTCTGGTCATTTTTACATATTTTATTTCTGAATGCATACATATTTGGCCTTTAATACAGACGCCTGTGTCCAACACCACCACACTGAAATCAGACTGATCTGCGTAAGAGTGGGCCGTGTGACTGAGCTGGTTCTAAAGTGGCAAGAAACCAGAAACCGTGACAGATTATACCAACTAAAACTCATTTGGGTTGAGTGAATGTGGCTTCCAAAAAGGGATTTTAATGAGTGCCTTTCCACAGTGGCCAGTCAACATTGTGACAATTAGAAAACTTTACAGACACCATTTTACCATTTGCTACTGCTGGCCAAGTTTGTGTGTTAATGACGTGCTGAAAGATTCCCGCCTGATGATTGGTAGGAACAAATGAAGCCAAAGGAAGTGGAACGCACTGTTAACCCAGATTTCAGCAGGATTTAAATATTAATGTGAATTTTGATTTGTGACAGTTTCCACCCCACTAAAAAAAACATAAACAAGGCTCTCTGTACTCGTCCTTCATCTTCCCCACGTCACTCGCTACTCTGAAGTCACTAAGAATAAACTACAAATGAATTCCAACCTCAATTGAAAAAACTAGCCCTCGAGGTAAGAAGAGAACCAATGGAAAATACAGTTGGGTGATGGCTTCTGAAAGCGAAGCCTCGTAACGTCACCTCTATTCCCTGCTCTGTTTCAAACGGGGGGTTTGCGCTCATGTAAAAGGTATGTACGTCTGAAAGTGGATTCCAAGTAGTGTGAGGACAAGAAGATGTCTGTTATGTATTCACATCGCACTATCAAGGGCAGGGGAGTGAGGGTCCCAGGTATTGTCACGCTTTCAGCAAGCAGCTGCTCCCATATATACTCAGCTAATTGAACAGAGTTGAACAACAGTAATATATTCTATTCAATTTTGTAGATTGTTCATTTGAAATCACTACGAAACGATGTCGCACTTTCCGGACACTTTGTCTGTGTAAACTGAATTGCTCTTTTTAATAGAGACACCCTCACAGGTTCCGTTAACAATGGGATATTTTTTTCTCATTTGTGAAAGAAAAACGTCTATAAATTCATCAGTTTCTAATAGCTTTTGAAAAACGATCCCTTTTGCAACGGCTGCTCTCAGTTGTAACAAATACTTATGATGTCCAGTTTCTACTCCGCTCAATGCTTTTAATCAAGTGTCCAAGCCGAAGCAGTGGGGACCTTTGACCTATGACCTTTCCCCCAGTACACTTCTTCTCTGGCTTCTCTATTTCGTGGAATACAAACACAGGTTATTGTATACAAGCTGTGTTCCACTGAACATTGAAGGAAGTTGTTGTTCTGTGTGGGTATCTTCCCCCACCAGGACACTGAATCAGTCCACCGCCACCATAGCTGTCGGATCAGCGACATCACAACGCCTGACACAGCAGGGTGCTGTCCAGCTCTATCCATTCGTCCATTGAAGCACCTAGAGAGAATTTGAACAGTGTAGCCTTGAATGGGCTGAATTCTGATGACATTTTTCCCCAAGGCTGGGAGGTGTCACATCGTTCCACTGTGTGAGTTCACTGCTCTTAAGCGTTTATTTATGTCTTATTTTGTTCTCACTTCTTCTCTTGAGTTCCAGCCGGTAAATATTCGTAAACGTCAACCTTCTAAAGAGAGGTGGTTTTGCGGTTGCCTTCCAAACCTTTACTCTATTAGGCTGGGGCCTAGTCTTCGTTGTTCTGTTCTGTGAAGGGCGGCACGCGGTCCTAATGCTGAAAGCTTGCTCGTATTACGCAGAGCTCCTTGTCGTTTGCGTTGCCATCTGCTGAGTTCCTGGTGATTTAATACACTGAAATGTAACTCATTTAAAACCGAAACGGCACTGAAGTGCTTTTTTATCAACATTTGATCTCCGTTGAGGCAGAACCGAGTAAAAATTATGAATATGTAAACTGTATCCTTATTTGAATGAAAAGCTAGGCTCTTCAGGTGTGCCAAATATAAATGGGGCCTTCAAATGTGTCTACGCCTCTAAGGTTTGTAAACTTCCCTCCCGTTAGATGAATATTCCTTTCCTGTTAATGAAATAAACTTTGTATGGATTCTTCAGAAATTTCTGTTTAATCTGGATTAATATATCAGTCTTTTATTTTGTACAAAATGAGGTTCTTATCTTAGCATTCAATTTGTCTTGTGGTCATTAGGATAATTATTGTCATTTTATGAACTGTAACTTATTTTAGAAGGATATTTGGGTTTTGTTCAACCTAATCCTTTTAGAATATATGGCTGGAAGCAGTTGGGGATTTTTTTTGCATTTCCCATCTTCATGCTGGGACTGTACTCTTGAGTGCAGCCAGTGAATGTCCGTTAAGAGGGCAGATTACTTTTAAGAATGTAACTGTGGACTGCTGCCCCTGCCGATGCTAATGTCGATAAGTATCTCCAAGCCCTCCGTTTTACACTCAATGTGTCAAATGTTTGAAAGCAGAAGCGCTGAAGTATTACCTCTTAGAATTGTTGCAGGTTCTCCACTAACAGGGGTCAACTGAAACGTGGAGGTCATTATATCTGAATTATTTTTATACCTAAATTCAAGAAATAAAAAATTGTGAATTCAACATTTCAAGATGGCTCAGAATTGAGTTGGTTTAACAGGTATTCAACTGTTGAAAATCCTTCATCATATGAATCGTTCATCTCATTGGATTAGCTCCTTGCTCATATAGCAGACTAATTTCTTTAAATAAAGAATATGATTAAATATAGAAGGTGACCTGCCCTTGCCGGGTTACAGGAGTCTTACAAATTTGATTACTGATGTTAATTTGGAAAAGATTCTCGTTGGAGGAAATGAGATGGCTCCTCTTTCTATTCATCAAAGCTTGGACCAGATTTTTATCATTGCAATAAGGAATTGTCAAATACTTTTAGAAATAAGGCTATAGGTAATTAGACCATTGCAACACAAGTTTTCGTAGCACCCTTGATGAATACACACAGAACACAGGCGGGTTTATATTCCCCTGTAGTAGCAGGGAACGATAACATAATCTGTCTTTTTTTTATCTTTCTCCGGAGCTATATTGATTGCGTTGGATGCTTTGATTGCGGCCACAAATAGACCTCAGAGGACAACGAAAGTCAGTACTAGATGACTTTTCTTAGAGATCAACATGTAGCCGACATGTTGGTGTTTGAAGGGGGGAGATTTCTCTTCAAAACAGCCATCCCACCACGACAGAAAGGAGAGAAAATCAACGCATAACTGTCTAGAACTGTCTGTTTGAAACACATCTCTCTTTTGCTTCCCCTCAGGGGTGGAAAGTGGTTAGTGAATGAGTTTTATTTTGTTATTGCCATTGCGAAGCAAAATGTTGGAAGACCTTTCCTTGGTGTTGAAGGGTAAGGCAACATGGCCCCATCAAAGCATACTCCTTGATCTTCATGGCTGGATTCAAACCCTCCACAAGCACAAACGGAAAGATTTTTATTGTTCATACCTTATAGGATGTTTTAGACTTAAACAAACTCTCAGGCCATTGTCCGATATATATTGGATCGATTTATTCCACCGATACACACCAATGTGTATCTTTTTCTACTGAAACACACAGGTCAGGGTGGATTTGTGGGCAGTTTCCCCATGTGACATGGCTAGCCTATTTCTGGCCCAGGCAGTAATTAACACCTGTGGTGTTAATTACCATGCTACACCTGTGGTGCAGCATGATGCTGCAAACACAGCCTCACCCATAAGAAGAGACTTTGCCTTACGATTACATTTTCGGAAAAGCTGTTTATCTCGGGATTCACCAAGGCTTTGTGCCTCCCTTGGGGAAGGGTTGGTACTTTGATCACATTTAATTCATTGAGTATGAAAGTCAGCGCATGTCACAGAGAGTCTTGGTTGTTTTATAACAATGTGACATTGCAGAGCTGATGATGCTGAAAACATGAAGGTCACAATAAAAGGTTCACTCAATAAAAAGTGAGAAATGTATGAACTAAAATACGCTTGGCCTTTCGCCCTCTCCAATCCTCTATATCAGACCCACGCCTCTTGTCATTTCCCTCTGGTTTCCCCAGCCGTGTTTCAATCAGTTCCAGTCTGCTGCCGTTCACTCAGAAATATTATTTCAGAATACATACATTGCATTTAGTCAGCTGAAGCTTTTGTCCAAAGCAACTTACAATAAGTGCATTGCACAATGACCACCCAAAAAGGTCAAGAATTAAGTGCTACATTGTTTTGCTTTTGTTATTTTGTTGTGGGCAAAGATCATGTCTGAACAGATACGTTTTCCCTCTGCACTGGAAGATTGGCAGGGTATCAGTCCTGTTGTCAGTGGGGAGACACTGCAACTAAAGAAGTATCTGTACTTTTTGTTGAGAAAATGGGTGAACTTTTGCCACCCCAGACCAATGCCAGAGGGATAATCCAAGATTCTGAGAAACACTTGAACCTGGACGTCCCACTTCTGCCCTGCAGAAATGGGAGAAGAGTTATCGGCTTCCTCTTTGGTAAAAAAAAACCTATGAATCTGATGACAAATGTATGAGATCTGTCATTTGTTTTAAGAACTTTTATTTATCAAACCTTTTACAGGTACCACCCATTGAGATTGATGGAATCACCTTTTTAAGGGGGACCGATACCATCTTGAGATTAATATTTGAATACAGCCATCCTGTTAGTTCAGCACCCATTCCTCATATACACTGCTCCGAAAATGAGAGCAGAGCCGAACCCGAAGAACACCCAACGGCAAAATAAAACAGAAGAACAGAAACAAGATTGTTTCCTCCTGGGCTTGAATGACAAGAGCCCCTGTCGTGCAGTTTGGTGTGAGACGAGACCGGTCCTCTTTAGAAAGTCTCATGTCATTTCAATCCATATCCAATTACTCAGCCAGGGGTGGCCTGTCATTTCCTGCTGTCAATCATTGTGTCCAGCCACTCCTGGCCCGTCTTGCCTCTATTTACTTGATAGTCAATCCGTTTTCCACTAGTATGGGTAATAGGGTATCCTAATCACTGTCGCACGTGATTCAATTAGCGACGGTGTGCGTTGTTCCCTTGTGTTTGCATGCAT
Organism: Melanogrammus aeglefinus; assembly: GCA_900291075.1. Lineage (NCBI taxonomy): Eukaryota > Metazoa > Chordata > Actinopteri > Gadiformes > Gadidae > Melanogrammus > Melanogrammus aeglefinus. The sequence goes on along the minus strand of OLKM01001232.1, from coordinate 99,441 downwards.
AATCTGTTTTCAAATTTTGCCCCCTCCCCCCAGTCTAGTTGGATTCATCAAATCATTCCATCGTCTTTTTTTTTCAGACCTTTTCCTGTTTTTGACACCAGCACGTCGACACAATTACACACATTAAGGTCAATGTTTCCCATTTCATTGTGAAAATGCAGATTTTTCTCTAAGCAATGTCGAAGAACTAAGAACACAAGTATGAGTATGTATAATGTTACTGAATGCAATTCTATTGAATATGTTTAATCCTTTTTGGGGATAATTGTAATAAAACTTTCCAGGTGTGTTTATTTTCCGTGACTCTTCCCTTTGTTGTGTAATCTTTCCATGTACTTTTGTTGTTCAGAACAGTTGAACCAATGAAGGGCTCCATGTAAGAGTTGATGGACAGGCATTTCCAGGGGGCATCTCCTCACCCATCACATCTCTGATCTGCTTTTATGTTATGAACACACTAGAGCCACCGGGCGTCTGATTCTAGTTCCCAGGGTCCCAACCGAGCACCAAGGCGCCTTTATTTTTCATGCTGCATATGCCTAGCCTGGGGGCCATCCTGATCACATGACCTCACATTTGGCCTCTGTCTGGCCCTCTTGTAGCCAGCATCGATTTCCAGAAATTATAATTTAATCGGGCCAATCACGGGATGGTGTCGTAGTTTATGACTTACAAAGCCCAATCAGGTACTGGGTCGTAGTTTATGACCTAAACAGACCAATCAGGCACGCTGTCGTATTTTAGGACTTAAACTGGCCAATCAGGGTAGCTAAAGTCCTAAACTACGACTTTAGTCTTTCATCGTAGATGACGAAAAACAGTAATGGTGTCTCCTAAAGCAACCAGTTGTCTTGTAACCGAAAGGTTGCTAGTTCAATCCCCAGCTCCTCCTAGTTGAGTGTTGATGTGTCCCTGAGCAAGACACTTAACCCGAACTGATCCTGACGAGCTGGCTGTCGCCTTGCATGGTTGACTCTGCCGTCGGTGTGTCAATGTGTGTATTAAACGATGTAAGTCGCTTTGGATAAAAGCATCTGCTAAATGCCCTAAATGTAAAGGAGTTAAAATTGGTAGTGTAAACACAGCCAGATGGCAGAAATAAACTCAATGATTACTCAACCAGCAGGGAAATTGGTTTTTCGCCGTTCACCTTACCTGGTGTATCCACACTTTACCACCATGGTAGACTGAAGGATTCTGTCTGTCTGAAGTCGATGGTGGCGGCCAGAGGTCCAGTCGGAACTTTGTAACAGGATGTGAAGTCAGGTGATCTGGAGGGTCTCTCATGGAAAACCCGTCAGCTTTTCAGTCAGATTACTAGATGCTAAAAACACACACTTACTATGCACTTTTAATTCAGGGGTTAAAAAGTTTCTGCTTGGCAGAGCTTTTTATGACAATATATGTCTGCAATGGCACATTCATCATTTTAATCTTCTTTTACTTTTCTCTTTTAAATGATTTTCTTTTACGTTGTATTTGTTGTACTTTAGATGGCATCTAAAGCGCCATGAGCATTCTTTCTGCTTGAAGGCATATGTATTAAATATTATGACTTGTGTGACTGCTTCAGTCACAGATACCAGATTTCTTACCTTTTTATGTCTGAGTATTGATTGCTTTGGGGATGTTCAGGGAATGCTTCTTAAGAAAAATTTGTTTTTGACAGTGAAGGTTTGCTGTTCGCCTTATCTGATGTCTGTGAACACCCCTCAAAGCCCCTTGGACTGACTGCTTACGGGCACCCCCCACATACCTTACAGGAGGGGATCAGATAGGACTTGTTAGGATTCTTGCTATACTGTGAATGCATTCTTACTCAGAATGTTGTGTATTAAATAATACAGGATGCAGGGACTTCCGCTCTTGCCTATATCCGGCTCAAGCAGACCGCGGACCACTCTCCCGGCGGCCACCTTGAATGGAGTCGCGGATCTATTCACGTGAGGGACAACTTTCACCTTATTTAAGGACATGTATACCTTTATATGTAAGACTGTTATTATTCCAGTAGCCTTTTGAGTACTCCATTTATTTACATTGCTTACATTTACATTTGCTTTTCCTGTATTTTAATCCGTAGGACTGTATCATCGTTTGTGATTAAAAACCTAAGTCAATCATATCGAGGAGTTCTCTTCACAGGATATGTATGCGTGCATGTTACAGAAAATGTGTGTGTGTGTGTGTGTGTGTGTGTGTGTGTGTGTGTGTGTGTGTGTGTGTGTGTGTGTGTGTGTGTGTGTGTGTGTGTGTGTGTGTGTGTGTGTGTGTGTGTGTGTGTGTGTGTGTGGGGGGTGTAGGATGACCATCATAAACAAAGAATGAAGATTATGACAGTAAAGGCACTTCTCTGTCAAGAACTGTTATGAAATCTTAGCATCGTACCAAGTGACCTTACTAAAATGATAGTTTGAAGTGTAAAATGTACACAAATATTATGATTATTATAAACAACGAAAAACTGCCAGGATTGGGTAACCATAGGTTTTCCTTTGTCGTAAAAGTAAGCTTAAGTCCAGACTTTTTCAGATTAATTGTATATTTTTTCATTTTCCTTGGTATTCTTCAAAATTTGTCACTTACCTTAAAATGACATTTTCTCTTCACTGGGATCGTTGGTGGATTGTGGCAAGAATGTGTGCAAGGCCACAAACACCTATTGTGCATTCATCTATTAACGTCAATACAAAGGCCGGTGAGTCATACATTCTGATATCTTCTGCTATGTTAATGTTCCCCGCTTCAGGGCTGCTGGATGTGATTTAAATATTATATTTTATGGATAAAGAAAACACCTGTTTCCCCTAGGTTCCCTGATGCCAGAAAAAACAGACAGACAGTAACGCATAACATCCATTGTGTCCCCATAAACAACATGCAACCTTCATGTGAAACGCGCAGAAATGAAACCTCAATCCCGGTCTCACATTCTTTTAAGACCACAATCAAGCATTCATAATATGTACAAAATGAGACGCAACAATATGTACAGGACCTGCCTATCATTTTTTATCTGTTTATTTTACCCCAGGGATGAGCCTGATAATACCCTCTGGGTTCCACACCCTCCGAAGGTGACATAAGAATCGATTATAAAGTATTTAATATTATTATGTTCTGGTGGGATTGATAAACTCAAAGGAGAAAGAACCCCTTTGTGGACATGTTTATAATCCGATTGGATTTTGTTAACTATACATAGGCTCCACCATAGGCCAACGTCAGTTTATAAATCACTGTAATATTACATGAGTTTGTACAGAATGTGACTATCCTGATATGGTTCTCCTGGGTTTTGTTCCTGTTGTGTAATGGGTGTATGGTTCTATAGTATCTTTGAACATGGAATATCTTTAAATATAGGAAACAATGTTATAGCGCCATCTATGGGCGTTATAACAGCATGCACCCGGCTTTTTCACCTGCCTTTATGACGTGACGGGGATACACACATTTAGCTAGCGGTGCAGTGATACTCCACCGAGTGCGCATGTGGCAGTAGTCTAGAGATAGATAGGTAGAAGATACAAATAATTGTTCATTGTTACTCATAAACCAAAACAATAACCTCTATAATATAACCGGGTGGTGTTTCAGGCTTCATAGTTTCCTCTCATTGCTGGAATGATAAAATTGGAAAATGACCCCATTATCTAACTGTTTACATTGATTTAAATACCATGTTTGTAAAACAGCCTTATACATCGGCTACTTCTGTAAAAAGACATAGGCCTACAACAAAGACCATTAGTCAAAGGCAATACAGCCTCAACAAAAGCAGTCTCCAGGATAGAGGTAACTTCAGTAAAGAATTTTACAATATTAGGCCTACAAATGTGTCCCTCCTCCCTATGTAATGTAATCCTCAGCCCCTTTTTTATTTTTTTATTTGTTTAATTGATATTGTCTTGTTTAGTCATTTATAATAATAAAAAAAATCAGGATTAGGCTAAATCTGTACATGCGGCCTCTGTGAGATCAGTCCATCAATTAAGCTCCATTGTGCCGCGTATCGTTCTTCAAGGAGAATTGTATAAGCCTAAACCCCTCATGTTTTTCACTATTGAAAGCATTTGTTTTATAATAAACAAGGGTAGTAGGCCACTATAGCTGTCAATTCAGGGGGGCAATCATGACCAAACACCAAAGTGAACCACATTCTCAAAATAGAAGCTCAATTTACGATATGTCGATATAGGCCTAGTCACTAGTGGTACTACACAACTGCTGATAGGACAAGCATTTTCATTTTTTGCCATCCAAGTGATGCGAATTTTCACCGAAATGCGCGCTGAGATTCCACGTCGCTGCATCGCTCTGCATCAGCTTTTTTCCAAATATAATGAACCCTGTTTCAGGTCACGGGTGGCAGGGCAGATGTTGGGGTTCTACGCACTTCCAGCTAGTGAGGAAATGGAATAGCAATGTATTCAAACCAGAATTTAAAAAACGTTCTTATTCTACTAATGTATCATTCATATATATATATAATATATATTGAATCAATATAATGTCTAATAATATTAATATTGCAGTGAATAAATGCTTGTCATCATACCCCATTAAAGTTTGTACGCTGAGTTGGTGGGTGACCGTGATCCGAGTCCTGAAGCAAGTCATTCTGACACTGCCCACACGTAACCACGCGCACGATCACGGCGCCGGTATATAAGTTCCGTTGTTGACGTCAGCGGTCTCTTCCCTGCCTGTGCCTTCGTGAGGTGGGCAGTGTAATAAAGGATTCTTCCCTCAACTGAGTGAATCCAACGCCATCCGTCAAAATGGTACGTTCCAACAATCATTTTATACATCTTTTGGTTTCTTTCTGGTTATATGCTACCGTGACTGACACTCTCGACGTGTTATGTTGGGGTTTTAAACGGGTCCTGGGTCCTTATTGTTTCCGCTATGAACGCTGCGTATATCAAAATGGCCACCATTTTGAATTTTGGTTATTGTTAGAACTTATAGAAAATGAGAACTTTGCCTAGCCAGGTGTGTTTAAGTATGGTTATCTAATGACTAGTCACATAGAGGTTACCTCAGCTTTTGATCTAAACAGCTGCGATTTTAATAAATTGTTGTCTCGGTCCATGACGACGTTACCGGGTGCCAGGTTGTGTCTAGCCCTTGGTTGTCGCAGCACAAACTCAATTTCCACGGACGATTAACCCCAAACTCTGATATTCCCTGCGTCATACCAATGGTGAATAAACGGGGTTGCCCTTTTAAAAAGCCAGCCACTGACTTGGCTTTTAAAGATCTAAATGGTGTGTTGGTACAAAAAAGACCGCTAGATGTTAGCCCTTGGCTCCGGGTCTGTACACGTGGCCTATTCATGACGTCTTGCCGGCTCGGGTTGAGGCCGGGCTGCTGGGCTCCTGTGTGTTTCCCACCCCCCCCAACACACACACACACACACACACACTCGTCCCTGTCCCCATCAGCACGTTACTTGGCATCGATCCGTTATCAACTTATAAACCCACACGAATGACCAGTGGTGGTCATTTTTTTCCAAAGGCTTCCTACTACCTCGTATTAAAATATACATGGCGAATGCCTAACGCCCTTTTTTGGGGCCTTTTGTGCCAACTGCGGATTCTGCGTGATGGCCTGAATGTTAAGTGCCGGTGTTTGGTGCAATGAGAAGGCGTTTTTATTTTTCGCTGCGTAGTTGGCCCCGATTGTCGTTGACAGTACAAGCTTCAAATCTTGTCATCTTTCTAGGAGTGCTGCGTCAGATATCCCCGAGTATCATACATGGCAGGCGGGCTCCAATCTGGAAGAACGGGGCGGATCACTTGTATTCGCTTCATATTTATCTCAGCCAATCCATGTCGGCATAGGCGAGGCTCTGTGGGCGCGTAATGGGTGAACGCAAACCCGGCCCGCCGTCTACTGTTATGTGTTTCTAAATGTGAACATCGTGTAGGCTGGCCACTGTGTACATTTGTGAATGATATTCATGCAAGAATGAGTTCATTTTTCTTAAGAATATCCTTAACAGGAAATGAGGATTGTTAGGATCAGAAGTTTATGCTATAGCTATAGATGAGACTACTGAATTCAAGCTGAGTAATGCCCAAACACACAGTATTCAATATGTACAACAGAGGAGTCTGCAATTTGGCAGCTCCCTTTTATCTGATGGTAGGAGAGAATATGGTAGTGGTACTCACGAAAGGGTCAGTGATCTCTGAATATTAATTTTGAACACGAATTACGAACCCATGTCTCTTACTAATCCAAATCTAATTCCAGGTGAACTTTACAATAGACCAGATCCGTGCCATCATGGACAAAAAGGCAAACATCAGGAACATGTCCGTCATTGCGCACGTTGACCATGGAAAGTCCACCTTGACCGACTCACTGGTGTCCAAGGCCGGGATCATCGCCTCTTCACGTGCTGGCGAGACCCGTTTCACGGACACCCGCAAAGATGAACAGGAGCGTTGCATCACCATCAAGTCCACGTGAGTGTCCGTACTAACACCGTGTGTCGTCACGGGGCTGCTCTGTGGTAAATTATGGACGATGTAGTCCTGTACATGTTACTCTGGTTCTGTCCTCCAAAGCATACGGTTAATACTTTGCTTCTCTTCCTGCTGCAGCGCCATCTCTCTCTTCTACGAGCTGCACGAAAACGACACTGCCTTCATCAAGCAAGGCATCAATGGCAATGGCTTTCTGATCAATCTCATTGACTCCCCTGGGCACGTTGACTTCTCCTCTGAAGTGACTGCTGCTCTCCGTGTCACTGATGGAGCCCTGGTCGTGGTGGACTGCGTGTCCGGTAAGGAAAATGGGCATCAAAGCTGCAAAGGGATTATCGCGTATTTATTTTAAGTGTTTGAATTGGTTGCATTAAAAAGCCAAACGAGTTGCGGGGGTAACCAGGGATGAAGATGAGAGTCTCTCATTGTCTATGGGAGCTAGATCAGCTCTTCCTTTCACCAGAAAGACAAAGCATCGCTGACTACTTTCTGTATAACAAAAGTTTTGTGCACCTGTACATACCAGCCCCTAACAGTGTGCATTGCTTTTGTGTCGGGGGAAGACAAAAGAGACAACAAAAAAAGAAGCAATTGGCAAAGACCACTGATCATATACATCAGGGGTGTTATGAATTGTGCATGTTCTTCTGTTATTAGTTCAAAAGGGTTTTGAGACATTTTTCAAACCGGTTTGAGGACTATTTGCGGCTACAGTATGAATTAGAACGAACTCGCAATGGGCTGTGTGCCAGCGGCAAAATGACCCATGAAATTACTTTTCAGGCGTGTATGGACGGGTTATTTCTGAAATGGACTGATTGCTATCATTGTTAAAAGGTTTTAGCATGAGGTGACTAAACTGGTATAGCCCTGCACACCGCACCCTACTGGTAAAAATCAGGACTCAACCTCAACCTCCCATTTCTCTCGCAGGCGTGTGCGTGCAGACTGAGACGGTGCTGCGTCAGGCCATTGCTGAGCGCATCAAGCCAGTGCTGATGATGAACAAGATGGACCGTGCTCTGCTGGAGCTGCAGCTGGAGCCTGAGAGGCTTTACCAGACCTTCCAGCGTATCATTGAGTCCGTCAACGTCATCATCTCCACCTACGGAGAAGACGACGGTGGCCCCATGGGCCTCATCTTCGTGAGTCTTAAGCAGCTTTTCTTTTCTTTTTTAACCTAAACTTGCATAAATATTAAAATGTCAAGTCTAAAACGATGTGAACCCCCCCCTCACAGATCGATCCAGTGATTGGAACCGTTGGCTTCGGCTCAGGGCTTCACGGTTGGGCCTTCACCCTCAAGCAGTTTGCAGAGAAGTTCATCGCCAAGTACGCCGCCAAGGGAGACCTGACCCTCAGCCCAGAGGAGCGATGCAAGAAGGTTGAGGCCATGATGAAGAAACTGTGGGGTGAAAGGTAAAATCTCGCTGCAACCCTTAGCCAAAGTCTAGTCATGTCCGTAATTTGACACGGAGCTTTACCTGTGGCACTTATTATTTTCAAGGTTCTTTGACCCCGAGACCAACAAGTTCACCAAGACCAGTGCTGGGTCCAAGAACACCGTCCTGTCCCGTACCTTCGTCCACCTCATCTTGGACCCCATCTACAAGGTGATGACATTCATTAGTAAGAAAATTCGCCTTGTTATGCTGTTGCGTAAGATGCCCCCCCCCCCCAAGTTTTATTTGACGTAGTCTTGGCGCTGTAAATATGTAACTGAAATCCTGCAAGTGATGAGATAAACCATTCTTCACTTTGACCTGAATGTCTAGTGATGATAACCTTGACTCTGAGCGTGGTACATTGTCTTGGAATAACGTGGTTGCGATCACAGTGTCTGGCTTTTCAACATTATGATCCTCTCCTCCGTAGATGTTCGATGCCATCATGAACTTCAAGAAGGAGGAGGCAGCCGCCATGTTGGAGAAACTCGACGTCAAGCTTGACAACGAAGACAAGGACAAGGAGGGCAAGCCCCTGCTGAAGGCCGTCATGCGTCGCTGGCTGCCAGCCGGAGAGGCTCTGCTTCAGATGATCGCCATCCACCTGCCCTCCCCCGTCACCGCCCAGAAGTACCGTTGTGAGCTGCTCTACGAAGGACCTGGAGATGATGAGGCCGCCATGGGTAAGAAGAGGAACCGTTTTAAGATGTCAACGGTCTGACCCAATGCTTTACCTGATGGTGTTCTCCCATAACTGTAGACGGACTTCAGAGTTGTAGTTTGTTGTGGATGTGTGGTCTTGTAGCTGTCTTGACGGTAGACTTCTTCCTCCCTTAGGTATCAAGAACTGTGACTCCAGCGCTCCCTTGATGATGTACATCTCCAAGATGGTGCCCACCACCGATAAGGGACGCTTCTATGCCTTTGGCCGTGTCTTCTCTGGCACCGTCTCCACTGGCTTGAAGGTTCGCATCATGGGACCCAACTACACCCCTGGAAAGAAGGAGGATCTCTACACCAAACAGATCCAGAGGTACGGACTTGTTTTTTTTTTTTGTGGTCTAAAAGTATTTTCTTGTGGAACAGCATGATTTCCTTAATGTGAAAACTATTGGGGAAACGTCTGCTGCATCCGTCCAGTCATTTGAGAAGTGTTGTGTTTTGCTCCAACATGCCCGATGTCCATCAAGGCCAAACATGGGGGAGATTCCCTGAATAGTCAGGAATTAGCCCGGAGTAATCCGACTGGGCTCCCATGGAGGCATGCACTGAAACAATGAGCTCAACGAGCATTTAGCTCTCCAATGGCCATTAATAACTAGTACCAATTCCCTGCAGCACTTTTTCTTTTTGCTGTGTGACTTATTATGTTTTTGTCAACGTCGTGTTTCATTGGGCAATACTTTTTTTCCAGGACCATTCTCATGATGGGGCGTTACACCGAGCCCATCGAGGACGTGCCCTGTGGCAACATCGTCGGCCTGGTCGGAGTGGATCAGTACCTCGTCAAGACCGGTACCATCACCACCTTCGAGGCGGCCCACAACATGAGGGTGATGAAGTTCAGCGTGTCCCCCGTGGTGAGGGTGGCGGTGGAGGCCAAGAACCCCGCCGACCTTCCCAAGCTGGTGGAGGGCCTGAAGCGTCTGGCCAAGTCCGACCCCATGGTGCAGTGCATCATTGAGGAGTCCGGGGAGCACATCGTGGCTGGCGCCGGAGAGCTCCATCTTGAGATCTGCCTGAAGGATCTGGAGGAGGACCACGCCTGTGTACCCCTCAAGGTGAGGTCAAGGACGCTCCAAAGGTCATTTAACATTTACATGAAGAGAAATGCAGTACTGGGGTCTCAGTGTGCTACCTAAAACCTTTAGAATTTGGTTTTAACTTAAAAATAAACTATTAATATAAATAAAGACGTACTAAGGTACGAAAATAGTAAAGTGGACACGGCTAAGACCAGGGCAGGGAGCTCATAGATACCCGTGATCCAGGGCTATACAACTTTATTGGAATTGGATTAAAGATCGAATTTAGAAATGAATGCAGGGTTTTATCTGCCTTGTGAGTTCATTCTAATGTATCGTGTTTGTTTTTCTTCGTCTGTTGCAGAAATCCGACCCCGTTGTGTCCTACAGAGAGACCGTGAGCGAGGAGTCCTCCATCATGTGTCTGTCCAAGTCGCCCAACAAGCACAACCGTCTCTTCATGAAGGCTCGCCCCTTCCCCGACGGTCTGGCCGAGGACATCGAGAAGGGAGACGTGACTCCCCGCCAGGAGCTCAAGGCCCGCGCCCGCTACCTCGTCGACAAATACGAGTGGGACGCAGGCGAGGCCCGTAAGATCTGGTGCTTCGGACCCGACGGAACCGGCCCCAACCTGTTGGTGGACGTCACCAAGGGGGTGCAGTACCTGAACGAGATCAAGGACAGCGTGGTCGCCGGCTTCCAGTGGGCCTCCAAGGAGGTTTGTCCGTTTATTTTAAACGCTGTTGTGTTGTCAAGTTGTGCTGTACATTCCAACCACACGCTTGGTAGACCTGCCTCTTTAAATGTAAACCGCGCTACATCAGAAGTGTCCTGTAACTGCATGTTGCAGACGTGTAACGTTGTGCTGCCTCCTCCAGGGTGTCCTCTGTGAAGAGAACATGCGTGCCTGCCGTTACGACGTCCATGACGTCTCCCTGCATACCGACGCGATCCATCGTGGTGGTGGCCAGATCATTCCCACAGCCCGCCGAGTGCTGTACGCCTGCCAGCTCACCGCTGAGCCCAGACTCATGGAGCCCGTGTACCTCGTGGAGATCCAGGTATGGGGGTCCCTCAAAACTGCTTCAGTGTTCAAAGCCGCGGCCGTCGTAGCTCGACTGATGTCTGGCGTTTATGTGGCTGCGATTAAAAGCAGCGCATCGTCCTTGGCTGATGTCTGGCGTGATGGTACTGAAATTCCTGCAAGTGATGAGATAAAACCATTCTTCACTTTGACCTGAATGTCTAGTGATGATAACCTCAACTCTGAGCATGGTACATTGTCCCGGAAGGACGTTCAACAGGACCAACCTTTCTTCCATCGATGTGATGCCGTCATGAACTTCCGAGAAGGAAGGCTGGTGCATCGTTAATATTGAAGAATGCCTTTTAGCCGGATTAGTTTTAAATGACGTCGTAGATGTTGCCGTGGATAATTGGTGTAAATGGCAGGACTGAACATAAAATGGTCACCTGCAGTTTAGAATACAAAAACCAGCAAGTCGTCTGATTTTATATATAATTATCTGACTTTCGGTAGGGGTAGGAGAAGTGCTCATGCTAGTTGGATGTGCTAACGTTGGCTGTGCCGTTTCCCTCAGTGCCCAGAGGCGGTCGTTGGTGGAATCTACGGCGTGCTGAACAGGAGACGTGGCCACGTGTTCGAGGAGTGTCAAGTCATGGGAACCCCGATGTTCATTGTGAAGGCCTTCCTGCCCGTCAACGAATCGTTCGGTAAGCCCAGCCCTGAAACGCCTTGACGTGAACCCTGACTGTACCCCCCCCCCCCCCAAACGCATCGGCCGGTAATGGCCCCAACCGTAGGACTGTCCCGACGTGGTCTTGACCTCTTCCCGGTGTCCCCTTCAGGTTTCACTGCTGACCTGCGCTCCAACACCGGTGGCCAGGCCTTCCCCCAGTGCGTGTTCGACCATTGGCAGATCCTCCCAGGAGACCCCAAAGACGCCACAACCAAGCCTTACCAGGTCGTCACCGACATCCGCAAGCGCAAGGGAATCAAGGAAGGCATCCCCATGCTGGACAACTTCCTGGACAAAATGTAAACGGGTTCCACCATTCCCAGACCCATTTCATTAAATTACCTTCATGTTGGAGCAAGGACTGTACAAATCATAATGAGCACTGTTTGCCAAATGGATTGAAATCACGAAAAAAAAAATGGTAAACCATAAATAAAGGAATAATAAAAATTGCAATCCTGTCCAGACTTTTTGTGTGGTGGGAAGGTGTTTGCGCAAACCAGATGAATGCGAGACGGTTGCTTTATAAAATGAGTGGACAAATATGGCCAAGTATCCGACCTTTATAAATGGTGACTCGTTAAAAACCATGTCTGCACAGTGCACTGCTGAATTCCGCTATTTTAATAGTCGATGGTTGTATTCTGAATCAAGCGGATCAGCAGTCACTATGGGTGTGTTTGCCACTCGGTGAACCTAGTGCTTGGAATTTCGCCATCATGAAGTCCTCGCCCTTCAGCGTTGGAGATAAGGCCTCGGCTTTTGTCTACTGGTCGTAATGGGCTCTATGCACAGTTCCACTACTTCCTGGACTTAGTGCCGCTCCTTTTATTTCCTGTCTTACATTATTGGACAAACTGATTAATCCAGGTGTGTCTGAGTAGTCACAATGGGCAGACACACCTGGATTAATCAGTTTATCCAATAATGTAAGACAGGAAATAAAGGAGCAGCACTAAGTCCAGGAAGGAGTGGAGCTGTGCAAAGAGCCCATTGATGGCCCCAGGATAAACTACTTGCGGTCAGTATTGACGATGGAGTGGGTGTCTTGTGAACTCACAGGGCTATTTAAATATCAGTTCAATATATTAACGTGATGAATCCTAACTAATTTTAGAAATCGATACTCTACATTGAATATCTAGTCTAATTGTCCGAATACAGCCATGCCTGTTTGACCACATCACGATATTCATCACCAACAGGTGGTATGCGCCACAATATCCCGAAAATGGAAGTTTAGCCAAAATGAAATCACTTTTACTATTTAGGGATTTTTCCTATAGGTAGGCTAGGCCCTATATCTTTTTTCTTTTCTTTTCATGTCTCACGTTTCATCGACTTGGCTCTGAGGTCGATCTTCCATTTTAACTTAGGCCTATAAGAAAAGCAAGGAATTCGATATTTAAGATGAGGTATATTTTTACTGAAAGCCTTGGATAAAAAATACATTGGTTTGCGTCTGTCATCAGTTAAGGATGACGTGTCTTTAATGAATTTGTGTAGATCTGTTATCTTCTACTCTTTCAAACTAAACTCTTCCAAGAGTCTTAATGAGTGATTCTATTCTCTCCATATTCCCACACAACGAATCGTGAAGAACCGTGCATACCATGTCACAACACCTGCACTTATTCTTGATATGGGCCTGATACGCGTCTCTGTATACAAATTCTGTGTGTGTGTAAGACAGGTAATCTGATAACTGTTGCAGTGGGGCAATAATGCTATGGTCTGCGAGTGCTAGCATTGTATTTATTCATACGTTTTGTATGATAATGTTCCTATACACGGGCATAGGCCTGCAGCAGAAATGCTTATCTTGATTTCAGGGCTCAAAGGGGAATGAGGTCTTACAGGCTGTATAAACGGTCCACCTCACTGTTGTAATGTTTGCATCTTTTTTGAATAATGAATTATTCTTTGACTGCCTACAATAAAAAAAAAATTTAACAAAAAAGCTCTCGCCCATGGAGTAAAAGTTCTCCAGATAGGAGCCATCTTGGATCCGTCGACCGGGTGCGTGGACGTGGAGCAGTTCTGAGCACAAAGACATCACGATCAGACGGTTATAAATATAACATCCATTCTTGGTTCGGTAAAAATGTAGAAAAAATAGTACCATCTTGTTTTTCTTCTGTTCATGGTCTGAGATAATTTAATGCCATGACGAGGGCTAAAGGATAATTCCTTGTGTAACCTAAAATATTGAGCAAGTTAGAAAACTTAAGTTTCCAACTATGCACTCAGTTTGACCACTGTTCGACACTATCGTTTCCAATTATTTGAATTATAAGAACAAAAACGACCGATGGCTTTGGCATAACAAGCACTTTTTATTCACATTCAATTAAGATTAGAATTGAATGAATAATAGCGTTTCCTTGTCATAACAACCTCCCAAACCGGCGGATGTACATTGACATCCAGCAATCGGCACAAAACAAAATTAATTTTGTAATATGTCATGTGGTTAATATAAGTCATTTCATTTGAATACATTTTTTAAAAAGTGTGCAAATTACCACCCCGTTATTCAAGTCCCATTCGCATAACGCGCATGTAAAGCGCATGCACGTTAAAAGGGGAACAAGGTGGGGGATGGGGGTGAGCAACCAATCAAGACCAAGCTCTGCCTTAGCCAATCACATTGCAGTTACTCTTCCTGCTTGGTCGAGAGGTTCATGATAGGGTAAGTAATAAACATTTAGATAAAAAAGTACAAAGATTTTTACGAAGAAAACGCAATATAGATTGAAAACAATTATCACACTACAGATATACATTGTGGTTTGTGCATTTTGCCTCTGTGGGAAGAAACATCGATTACCATTTTACCTATTGTGCATATTATACGTGCCATGCGAACAGCGTAGTATGAGCCAACCAACCGGCTATGCTCGTTTGGTTAGCCTCCCATCATGAAGTTGCTATCAAGTCTTTAATTATAAGAAAATATCCCGCTGTTAAGTTATCAAAGCAACGCACACACGGGCGGTCTTAAAAGATGACTGTTCTAACATGTAGGTGATTGTGCTCCACCACACATCCAGTGTCAATATTTTACTATTGCATAATGTATCCCAGCGCATAAATTGAACGGCCTATTTTGCAGTTGTCCTATGGAGATTGTTTGCTTTCTGTTTGGACGCAGGATATGGGCGGCGTGAAACAGGAACAGGGTGAAGGAACGCAGGCCAAGGGACCAAACCCGTCTGATCCAGTCCATGATGAGGTGACTATTTGCGACACCTTATTTCAGAAAATAGTTATCAATCTAATAATAATAATAATAATAATAATAATAATAATAATAATAATAATAATAATGCACAGCAGTGAACAATCTTAACATGTGCTACTTTTTTGCCCGTTATCACTTCTATACTCTATTTGTAAACTAGTCTATTTTTATTTTCTATTATTTACTTTGAATAATATTGATGACAAAGCAGGAGATACAGGAACAATGGCCCTCACAATAATAATACTAATAATAGTACGGTCAATCTCCCACATGTACAGCCAAGGAAGAGGGGCTGGCCCAAAGGAAAGAAAAGGAAGAAGGTTCTTCCTAATGGACCCAAAGCACCGGTAACCGGTTATGTCCGGTTCCTTAATGAACGCCGAGAGCAGATGCGGGCCCAATACCCGGATTTGCCTTTCCCAGAAATCACCAAGAGGCTTGGGGCAGAGTGGAGTCGATTGGTCCCCAACGACAAGCAGGTAGTCTTCCAGATATCTGATCACCTGCCTGTTGTACCTGGTTGCTGATCTGCAACCAGAATTTCACTACGCAACATCCTCTCATACAGCACACATACCTGAATCTATTGAGGTTAACCCAAGGTCTGTCAACATCCTAATGGATGAGGGTGCGATATTCAAAATATCTTGAGCTGTGACCGATCAGAAATGACTGCGTGGGGTTTGTCCCGCAGCGCTATCTCGACGAGGCGGAGCGGGAGAAGGTTCAATACGCCAGAGACCTGAAGGAGTATCAGCAGACTGAGGCTTACCAGATCACCAGTGCTAAGATCCAGGACAAGAAGGTCAAGAAAGGTAAACAGTGGGACAATCAGGCCATTTAGTCTTTGTTAACGCAGCTGACAATGGTCACATTTTGGGTCAGCTGATCATATGACCTATATATATATATATATATATATATATATATATATATATATATATATATATATATATATATATATATATATATCTATATATATATATATATATATCTATCCCCTCATTAAATGAGTCGAACCTGCTTGAAGAAGACCAAATAGGGTTGAAACGTTGCTGTTCATTTTTTATTAATCAAATTCATATGGGAGCTTAAGCAGTGCTGTGGACGTTACATTTGTTTCACTCAAGAAGGTAAACACCCACACCCACAGGATGACTGCATTCAATTGGCCCTTCTCAGAGAGAGAGAGAGAGAGAGAGAGAGAGAGAGAGAGAGAGAGAGAGAGAGAGAGAGGAGAGAGAGAGAGAGAGAGAGAGAGAGAGAGAGAGAGAGAGAGAGAGAGAGGAGAGAGAGAGAGGAGAGAGAGAGAGAGAGAGGAGAGAGAGAGAGAGAGAGAGAGGAGAGAGAGAGAGAGAGAGAGAGAGAGAGAGAGAGAGAGAGAGAGAGAGAGAGAGAGAGAGAGAGGCCCTGTTGTCAGATATGTATCAGGAGCAGTCTTGAATCTAAACGGTCTCGTGCTGCAGCCGTGCTCAGTCAACCAGAGCAGATGTTTCACCAGAGCTTTCTCTCACTAGTAGCCGATGGATGGCTCTTGCAATAACGAATAACATTTGAATGATAGCTCTTAAATTGTACCTAAATCCATCTTTGTTGAAACTATGAAATAGTAAACTTATCTCGTTGATTCCTATCTCTTTCTTTCGTCCAGTTGTTATTTTTCAGAAGTTTGGCCCTCTCGCATTTAAAATTGTGTTGTAAATGTGTATTGAATGCTTTGCCTGTTCTCAGCCACCCTTGTTGGATTCAAGTGTCTGCTTAGAGACTGAATGTAATGTAAGTGCATACTAACCTTTGTTTTCTCTGTTCAGAGGACCCACCCTCTGTGATCATCAACACAAGCTCAGGGTCCGGGATACAAAGGGTACATTCACTGTTCTACTCTATAACGTTGTCCAGTCGCCTCTCTGACCTGGCTGAGAAATATCTCAATTGTTTTTCTTCATTTTGCTCTGTAGGCGCCTGACCTGGCCAGCCGGTTTGATATCCCTATTTTCACAGAAGAGTTTCTGGACCAGAATAAAGGTACTTGAACGGATCACTTGAACGAATGGTCTGCTGGTTCGTTGAGTAAGCCTTCATTTGTAGAGAGAAAAATGTCCAATCTATAAATTAGGGATGGGGTAAGAAATTCCATGCAGCTGTTTGCTAACACACTAAACAATAAAAAATAAAAAAAATGCATCGACAGCTGACATAAATTTTAGATTCATACTATGTCCAATGCTTAACTCTTTCTGGTTATGTAGGGTAAAAATAGATATTTTACCTTTTTAACTAAGAAGGACAACTATAATGTGTTTCAGAATTTCTTTCTCATATACCGTGATATAATACAGATACCCAGTGGAAAATACACTGAGATGAATTTTAGCTAATACCACCCTCACCTACAACACAGACATGGAGATGCAGTTTTATTTATTATCATAAAACAATAGGGACATTAGAGAAATAAATGGATATATATGAAGGAGGAGAATATGTGCACTTGAATGTTAAAGGTGACATATTTTACCATGATATGATGTCAGAAGAGGCAGATTTTCCAAACGGCTTGTAATGGCTAATCACACTCACACCTGGGGGTATAATATGTCACCCTTTGTGGCCCGTCCACACGGAACCGATTTTCTTTTGGTGAAAACACGCGTCTTGGGTGTTTGGGCCGACCGTCCAGGCGGATCTGGCGTTTTCGGTGCCCGAAAAAAGACTTTTCCCAGGGGGGGGATAAGTTAAAAACGGATCCATGCGTTTTCGTATTAGGATTCGTGTGGATGCCTGAAACGCAAACGATGACGTCATCACCCCCCCCCCACCCCCCCCCACCAACTGGGCGACGTTAGAGTTGCGTTGATTATTATTATCATTTTTTGATTGTTTATTTTTGTAGCTTTATATACAGTCCCTTGGTAAATGTAATTACCAGCTATACATGAATACAAAGTAGAGGTTTAACAACTGCTATATCCTCCTCGACTGATTGTTTGTATACAGCGCGCAGGGTGGATGCGCTCAGGCTTGATGCGCTCTACTTTTTTTGTGGAGAACCAGCGGCTTGAATACGTTCTGCAGCGGTTCTACAGCTCGACGTGCTTTCCGTCTTTACGGAGATATTCCTGAAACGCATCAAAGGAAAAGGGTGGGGAAAAGATTGTTTTCGCCCGTGTGGACGGCGCCTAAGACGGCGTGTGGACGTCTGCACATCCTAACCTTCTCTCTGGTTCTCCTCCCTCTGGGTTCTCCCCCCTCTGGGTTCTCCCCCCTCTGGTTCTCTCTGGTTCTCTCCCCTCTGGGTTCTCCCCCCTCTGGTTCTCCTGGTTCTCCCCCCTCTGGGTCCTCCTCGTTCTCCCCCCTCTGGGTTCTCCTCGTTCTCCCCCCTCTGGTTCTCCTCCCTCTGGGTTCTCCTCCCTCTGGGTTCTCCCCCCTCTGGTTCTCCTCGTTCTCCCTCCTCTGGTTCTCCCCCCTCTGGGTCCTCCTCCGTCGGGTCCCAGCGCGCGAGGCCGAGCTGCGGCGGCTGCGGAAGGCCAACGTGGAGTTTGAGGAGCAGAACGCAGTGCTGCAGCGGCACATCAAGGACATGTGCAGCGCCAAGGACCGGCTGGAGGCCGAGCTGGGCCAGGACGAGCTCCGCACCCAGGCCCTCCACAAGCACCTGCTGGCCATCAAGCACACGCTGGTCAGCAGCCTTTCCTCGGTCGCCCTGCCAGGTGAGCGGGCGGCTCCCTCTCTCCAGAGAATAGGGCAAGTTTGGCCACATTTAGGGCCAATCCCATTTCCACCCCTCCACCCCTTGTTTTTGCGCGTTCATGTGAGGGGTAGGGGGCTGTCTCAATCCCCGTTTGGGTTAAGGGCTAGGGCTAAGACGTAGCCCTGGAAATGAAGCTGAGGAAAAAGCCGGCCGGCAAATTCGGCAGCTGGCGTTACTGATAACAATGAGTTGTTATCATTAACTCACAGACTCATGCTGTAGTTAAGTTAAGTTAATATTTCGGCCTCTGTAGACGTAGCGGTCCGCGAGCGTCAGGCGATGATGACGTGACGGTAATGGAAATGTGTCTCGTTTCTTAGGGTAACATTCTTACCCCCGCTAACGTTCTTGCCCCCTCAGACAAGGGGGTAGGGTGGAAATGGGTTTGGCCCTTAGGCTATTGACCGTGAAGTCATTTGGCAGAGGACTCTATCCATATGTATAGAATGCATTCAGATAAAGGTGGGCATTTAAGGGTTGGGCATCTTGCTCGAGGATCACCACTGTTGTTTACATTTTCAAGATATTCATGATGCCAGGTTCTATCGGTGACAGAGGTTTTAGCGAAGCCAGGAAGCATGTTTGTGATGGGTTTTATTACCCAGATGTCTGAGTCCTCCGGACCGAGGTAAAGGACCGCGTGGTTTCTCCTCAGGCACCGGTGAAACCCCCTCCATGGGCTCGCTGGACTCCTACCTGAGTCGTCTGAGTGGGGTGCTGGAGAGCAACCCCATGAAGCACCGCACCCTGCTCAACCAGGTGCGGGACGTCCTGTCTCACCTGGACAGGTAAACCAACGCCCCCGGTTTCCCAAGTAGACAGGGAGTCAAGGTCAAGGGTCAAGGTTGCTTTATTCATACCCGTGGGTAAATTAAATTAGCTTGAACTCAAATATTTACAACTGAAGTTATGGTGGATTTTACGTTTACAT
The DNA here is from genome assembly GCA_900291075.1 of Melanogrammus aeglefinus. NCBI lineage: Eukaryota > Metazoa > Chordata > Actinopteri > Gadiformes > Gadidae > Melanogrammus > Melanogrammus aeglefinus. The sequence goes on along the minus strand of OLKM01001232.1, from coordinate 80,059 downwards.
TTAGGGCGTTTAGCAGACGCTTTTATCCAAAGCGACTTTCAATGAGCACATTTGTCATAAGAAAGAGAAACAACATTATATGCCTGTCGTCGGTACAGTGAGGATGTTCATAGAACCAAGTGCCAAGCACTAACAATCGTTAGGTTAACCCACTCCCCGTAGACAACAAAGATAGCTCGGTACAATTTTTTTAAGTTCAAGGGCGTACAACGTACAATAAGTGCGTAAGAGGGGTCAGGGGGTGGGGGAGGCTATGTAGGGCTTCCCCCATTACCTCTGAACCGTTCTGAATGTACATAGAATAGGCGCATCCAATCTTGTACGAAAGCCTTCATCATCTTCACATCACAAGTGTGGACTAGTAGAGCTGGGACTAATCGCCGTTCCCTTAACGACATTGCAGTGAGAAGCTATGAAGAGGGCAGCGCCACAATGTCCCCGTACGAGTCCGAGGAGAAGGGAGCAGAGGCAGCAGCAGCAGGCAGACGGTGGGGTCGGGCCAGCCTGGAGCCGTCCCCGAGAGAGAGACTTTGTGGCTGACCACGGCAGGGACAATAAAGGAACGTTTTTTTAAGCACACGTGCTGCACACGAGGCATTCAGCGCGCCTCCACGGCGGCATGTGACACGCATACGTGGAACACGAACACCGTGACCAGCATTGTTTGTCAGTGTGCGTGGCCGCTGTGTCTGTGGGGGAGCATGCACAGTTCAGTTCACAGAGGAGAGGAGGTTTGGCAGGACCTGTGATGAGCTGCTACTTCATAAAAGCGCTAAATGTAAAAAAAACAACAAAAAAAAAAAACACGATCGATTTTATTATTTCTTCAATAGCTCTGCTTGTGGTATTAGGTGTTAGCAGTGAACCTATCTTCATAGTCTGTGCACAGCACAGCCTGTTGAATGGGCTCCATGCACAACTCCACTGGACTTAGTGCTGCTCCTTTATTATCTCCTGTCTTACATTATTGGATAAACTGATTAATCCAGGTGTGTCTGACCATTGGGACTACTCAGACACACCTGGATTAATCAGTTTGTCCAATAATGTAAGACAGGAAGTAGTGGAGTTGTGCATAGAGCCCATACAGGCCCAGCCCTTGTAATCACTTTAGAGAACTAATGTGTAGTTGGCATACGTCCCCCGAGGCCTATGCCTCAAAGCAATATAAAGCGGTCAGCTGTGTCACGTCAAAATGATTTTCCCCCCCCCACCTTTTTACCTGATGAAGAGCACCTGCAGCGTACATTGGAACAAATGACTGGCTGAACGCTTCTTATTTAGTGCTAAACCCGGAGGGTGAGTCGTTGAATGACCAAATATTGTTCTTATATTCCTGTGAGATGGTGGACATTAAAGTGGTAGGTTGTTGGCGTCATGCATGAGATCCTGTGGGACTCTATAAGTTTATATTTGTCAAGATTATTTGTATCATCTGTCAACCTGTTCAGTTAATTCATTGCCTCTATTTGTAATAAAATAACAGTTGGGTTTTTTTCTGTGCAATTTAGAGTTCCAAATAATCGTGTTATTTAGTTGTGTGTGTGTGTGTATATAACCATAGCTCAACAGCAGTTTCCAATTCTAAACTGTTGATGGGCTTTGAATATATATATATATCAATACATAAACATTTTGCAGTTTCACAACATGAAAGTTGTGACGGGGAAGGGACAAAAGGTGTGGTATATTTATTTTAATAATTTCTTTAAAAGGGTATGTAGACACGAAAGCATGTTAAGTCTCTAAAGTGCAACGGTCAGAGACGCCCGAGTCATTGTGTTAAATTCCCTTGAGTCTCTATCACAGTGCATTTACGCAAGACATTGAAGTGACGTTGGATACAACCCTGACCGTCGCTCCATCACTAGAGGTAGCTATTGGTCCACGCAATACAAATTTTTAAATTCCAATTTCAGAGGCGGTAGCCTACTTGTAGAGTGGACATCAGTTTCAAAGATGTAACTGGTCTACAACATGGCTCATTTGCATTATATTCAATATTAAGGTATATTAGAAAAAATAACTACACGTTTCAGGGAAATGCACACTTTGTCATAGATATACACATTCATGTACTAAAATGTAAATTTATTCGATATTTTCCATTAACTCAGCTATTTTAACTGAATAATCATGAATAAACATTTTGGACAGGGTGACAGTACATTCAGGTATTTCAAGTAGTAGCCAGCTTGATCCCCCTCCCCACCGCGCTGACGTCACTCTCTAGCTGTTCTCTCAGCACTGGTGCTGAAGCTGAACAAGATGGCTGTGTGTCGGGGAGCGGAGAGCTGGGAATAGGGGGTGGGGGGGATAGTCATTGATTCCGGGGGATAAAATATATTTGAAACTCCAACATCCGAAAGACTCGTGTTTAGTCTTGCGCGACAAGGAATCAGTTTGGTCGTCCATGGGACGAGGCGTAAAAGGGCCAAGCAGAGAAGCGACGGTGGACCTCCCCGTTACGAAAAGGGTGTTGTAGCCGCCAGATTATTACAGGAAAAAACATTCCTGCGAAGAAATTCGTCAACAACTAGGCTCATTGGAGAGATGTCATTGTTGTGTGTCGGTGGTAAGTAGACTACCTTGTTTTATCCCTTTACCCCTTTGGTCATTCCGACAACCACATGCCTGTGAGGGTGTCTTGAGCGTTGGGATTCATTTACGCGTTGTTTTAACTTTTTACGATTTCAGTTTTTATCAATGCTTCCGTTTTGTAGGCAGATATTTTTTTATCAGATTAGAGAAAAAAATATCACAAATCACATTTAGGCATATGAGCACACACATGGCAAATGCACTTGGAACCCATTTGTCCAGCTTTGTTTAAATGTGGGGATATCCATTGGATAACGTGTCGTTTGTTAATTATTACCTTTAATGACAGCTGTGTCGGACGTTGAATTTGTCTGCGGTTGGTAATGCGTTAAGATATTTAATTTTTTTTTCGTGACTATTGTTTCATTCTCACTTTAGTTAGCTGCTCGTGCGTAATTGCGCATAGCAAAAGCGTGCCGGCTGTAGGCCTGTGGGTTTTATAAAGGGTTCTGAACCTTATAGTTACCCGTCATCTCCCAAAGAATGAGGAGTAATTAGTAGCCTTGCTTGTGTTCAATGGGTGAATAGAACGTTGTTTGCGTGAAGGTGTTGATGCGCTGTGTCCTCAGGTTGTTTGCATGTCTGAGGTTATTCTCTTGAGGCGAAGTCAATAGAGATTGGGTCTCCAGTGTCTTAGGTGCAATCCATCTGTAAATAACCACAAGTCACTTTAATGTGGCTGCTGTCCCAGTATAATTATATTTTAACAAGCTACACTAATAATAACAACACTCATATTCATTTTCACTACATACATCGATTGTTGCACTGATAATGGCCGTTTAAAGTGTGTAATTGGCAACATGGGACTGATGACAGCAATGAGAAAAGTCATGCCGTTTTCCACGGCATGGGTTGGCCTAGCAACCATATTTTGAATTGTAACTAGTTGCTATTGAAATGTTTGATTGTCCTATTAGTTCAGGTGTATTATTTTGCTCATCAGTCTGTATGGTTCATTCTTCCTCTAGGATGTGTGATCAATCACTGAAAGACGTTGAGTCATTATTCCCAAAGGAAAAGCCCTCATATTGCATTGTGTGTGTGTGTGTGTGTGTGTGTGTGTGTGTGTGTGTGTGTGTGTGTGTGTGTGTGTGGTGTGTGTGTGTGTGTTGTTGTGTGTGTGTGTGTGTTGTGTGTGTGTGTGTGTGTGTGTGTGTGTGTGTGTGTGTGTGGGGGGTATACCAGTGTGTGTAAACCAGAATTTGATATCATGAGCAAACAAAGGCAGCTGAACAGGTGGCCATTTTCATGTGCTATGTCCGAGTATAGCATTAACCACTATGGATAATCCCCTCCTAACCACCAAAACTTCCAACACTGTCCTCACGGAACAACAGACAACATGTTATAGAGGAGCATGGACCTCATTAACAACACAACTTCTCACGGGGCTCACATTAGCAATGTATTATTGATTCACAACCAATGTGTACAAGGATCATGTTATGATGTCTGTGGAAGTAGTGATTTATTCCTTCATGTCGAATGTACAAATACAAACCTGGAAGGTAAGATATTCACAAATGAGGTGTTAGCCCGAATCCAGCTCGGTCACCATTTCAATCATCACATGATAACCTTAATTGTTTGGTTCGGCTTTCAGAACATCTGCTCTGAAACTCTCGGTCCTTGATTAATTGATTGATTGATTCATTCATTTTATGTAAACAAAGAATGAAACAGCACTCTGTGTCATACACTTAAATACATAAATAGTCAGGGATGACACAATAAAGCCCGAAGGCTTATTTCCTTGTGGTCCCTTGTAAACTGCTCATGGGAAAATCAATGAAAGCGAAAGCCCCCCCTTAACCATTCAGCGGGTAGCGTGCGTGCCTTGATTGGACGGTGTAGCCGGCGTTCAGCCTCTGCTGACGGACAGAACACGAGGCTCTTCTAATCGCTACAACGGAGTGGCGTTGCTCTCGGTTGAGCGCCGGCGTGCCAGAACCCCGATGCCACTCAGCTATGTTTGATGTAGTTCTCCACCCCTACTCACCGCTCGCCTTTCTCACAGTCACGGCCCTGTCGGTTCTCTCTCTGCCTGTGAGCGCAGAGAATCCTTCTCCTCCTACTGTCACCACCACCACCCACACACACACGCTCATACACACATACAGACGTACCCCCCCCCCCCCCGCCCCCCGCGCGCGACCCTCCTCGATCCACTCCGGTGACACTGAAGTGGTTATTTTTAGTCATGGGGATGGAGGCTCGCTCTGCCTGCGCTTGGCTGCACAGGGAGATTAATGGAGCAAGAGAGGAGAGGGAGAGAGAGAGGGAGAGAGAGAGAGAGAGGGAGGGAGCACACGTGCACCCTCTCCACATGGCAGGGGGAGAGTCCGTTTGAGTGACTGCATGAGTGAGTGGCAGAGGGGAGTCCAGAGCCGGCCTCAGTGAGGACAGCAGGGTGTCAGGGAGAAGAGGTGTGTGGTGTGTGTTGATTGGCTTCTTTTACATCAGAGCCTCTCGATATTCCGGACAGGATAAGGTCGCTGCCGTGTCAGCAAGACCAATACCGGGGGCATCTCGTCACGTGCAGCTGAGATGCTCATCAAACTGATTAAAAAAAACGTATGTGATACTATCACGCTGAGAAGGGGTTATTTATAGAAGCTTCCCTGGTGCCTGCTCCTGTGTCCCTGACTCACAGGGCGATTCACTGAAGCACTCTCCATGACACCCCAGTCGCTCGTCAGAGTCACTCCTCACAGTCACTGCTCACAGTCACTACTCACAGTCACTACTCACAGTCGCTCGTCAGAGTCACTCCTCACAGTCACTGCTCACAGTCACTACTCACAGTCACTACTCACAGTCACTACTCAGAGTCACTGCTCACAGTCACTGCTCACAGTCACTGCTCACAGTCACTACTCACAGTCACTACTCACAGTCACTGCTCACAGTCACTGCTCAGAGTCACTACTCACAGTCACTGCTCACAGTCACTACTCACAGTCGCTGCTCGCAGTCACTACTCACAGTCACTGCTCACAGTCACTGCTCACAGTCACTCCTCAGAGTCCCTACTCACAGTCACTGCTCACAGTCACTACTCACAGTCTCTGCTCACAGTCACTACTCACAGTCACTGCTCACAGTCACTGCTCACAGTCACTGCTCACAGTCACTCCTCAGAGTCCCTACTCACAGTCACTGCTCACAGTCACTACTCACAGTCACTGCTCACAGTCACTACTCACAGTCACTGCTCACAGTCACTACTCACAGTCACTACTCACAGTCACTACTCACAGTCACTACTCACAGTCACTACCCACAGTCCGCTGGGGGAGGAGAGTGATGGACACATTTTGATTGAGAGGGCTTGATTCGGAAGCTATCTTTTTGATGCATCCATTTGCAAGCAAATTAGACTTTTGGCGGATTTATAACCCTAACCTTGGATGAATATAGTATATTTAATGTAAATATTTTTTTAATTTCAAATCTTTTGCCGATCTCTTCTCTTCGTAGCTGCGTTGTAACTCTTTACACTATATTCTCTGTATTCTCAGACTAAATGTCCCAAAGGGGTTTTGGATTAATTCATT
>OLKM01001232.1:43898-68898 GCA_900291075.1 Melanogrammus aeglefinus | reverse complement strand
ATGAAGCATTATAATATAGCATTGGGGTTACGGTGAGGGATAACTCAAATATCAAATGAATAGCTTGTGCAACATGAACAGGCACTACCTTGGTTAACATGAATTGTATTAGTAAACATGAACACCATAACTTAATTATTAGTAACTGTTAATTCAATGTCAGTTAATGCTTATTTCTGCAATTTTCTGTTAATGCTTATTTTCTTTTCTAATGGTTAATTGATGTAGCCTTATCCTAAGGTTTTACCGTTCCAGTCATACCTAATCAGCATATCCTTCCAGAATCTGACAGCCTTCTCACCTACAGGTGTCTAAAATACTAAAGGAGGTTTATTCAGACACAGTGTCTATATAGTATTGTAGTCCCGTGCTATTCTACTGAAAGTGCACGTGGATCGCTCTATTCTCAGCCTGCAGTGTTAACCAGCTGCTGACGGTTTGGTGTAAGTGTCACTCCTAGTGTTTCCGAGAAAATACTTCTCTTGGTTCTCCTTTGAAAAAAACAAGAAAGAGACGAAAACTGCAATTACTGCAGCCGTCACTGCCACCGCTGCCTCTTGTCACGCGGGCTCAGAGGACGCCGTCTTCAGAGCGCAGGTCCCTTGTGTTGCCTTTCGATGGAGTGCGGTAGCGAGGCGTGGGTGGGGGATTGTGGTTTCCAACCCTTGCATTGTGTGCTGCTGCTGCTGCAGATATTCCAGAGGAGGAGGCCAGGTACTGGGCCAAGAAACTGGAACAGCTCAACGCCATGAGAGACCAAGACGTAAGATCTGGTTCCTATACTTGCCCCCTGTCTTCTCTGTCACCACATCCACCTTCTTCTTGCTTCACCCTCCCCCTCCCCACACCCTATCCCCATCTTTCTCTGTCAGGGGTGCCCGCTTCCTAATAAGTTTCACATGAATCCCGTCAAATTCAACTGGTTTATTATTCATGCATCCGGCATTTCTTCTTTCTATCGGGGCGGATGTTGACTCTTCTCTCTGAAGTGCTGTCATGTGCTCGTGTCAGATGGGCCGACCCAGCTGGCGTTTCCAAGACACCAGACGCTCCCGACTAAAAGTGGAACAGATCTGTATAGATTCCGTCCAAAGTTCTCATGGATTAGTTTGTATTGATCTCGGGGGGGGGGGGAGTAAGTCGAATGGATTTGGCCAAAGAAGCATCAAGATTCAGATCAAAGTCTTGTTTGTGAGTCAGGCGGATTAGTATGAATCGAGGAGGATTCATCCTCCCTTTTGTCTCTTATCTCCTCCCTTCCTCCCCCCCGACCGCCACTCTCCTCTCCCTCCTGCCCCCCCTCATCCACCGCCAACTCCCCCTCCCTCCTTTGAGTGTTCAGGTGATGAGGTTCTTGGTCTCCCCCTAACCCAGTTCTCATTTGTACAGTACGCTTACCAAGATGAGCAGGAGAGGCCTTTGCAGCCTCCGACCACGCAGTGCTGTGAGTATTAATGAGCCCCAAAGAAACATCCACGTGCTCCCTATCTCAGTCCGTACTCTTCTCTCTAGCCACCCTGTCCGTATCTTACCTCCTTTGTGCTGTGCCTCTGTCCTCTTCTCTCTCGTCCACTCAATCCTCTGCATGACTACATTATCTTCCCAGTGCACACTGTTTGTCTTGGGCACTCTCCCTGAGAGCAGTGTTTAGCAGGGAGGGTTGGAAGGAGACGGATAAAGTACCAGGTCTGCTCGGTACGGAGACAATTGTATAAATGCGAGAGGCAGATGGGGAGATTCCACACAGACTTTCTACTCTGCGATTCCCGGAAAAAAAAAGAAAGGGACTAGTCTTGAAAATGTCCAAACTAATATGGCGAAACATGGCTGACGTAAAGGACACTTTATTTTGTATAATTTAACACAAATAGAGATTTTACTGTGCCATGACAGGAGATGGTCTTTTGTCAAAATCCAGCAGTGATGGAATAAAACAGACACAGTGAAATGTGGACCCTTCTCGACGATTGTGATGATTTCCCCACGTGTTCATTCAGTGTACGGAAAGTGAACGGAGACACTCGTCGAATAACAGTCGAGACATGAAGACAATGAGGGAGGGAGGGAGGGAGGGAGGGAGGGAGGGAGGGTGTGATGGAGAGAGGGAGTAAGGGAGGGAGAGAGGGAGAGAGGGGGGGAAACAGGGTGGGAGGGAGTGGGTGAGTGAGGGAGCGCGGATGGGTGTGCGGCGTGTGTACTTGTGTGACGAATGACGGTCGGGACATGAAGACATTGACGTTGGTAATGAGGGAGTGAGGGAGTGAGGGAGGCAACAGAAAGCATGCTTGAAGACCGGCCCCAAAGAGGGCATAGTATGCTAGGTCTGATGACGCGTCTATCTGTCTGTCAGTCTCTCTTTCTGTCTGACTCCTGATGGATTCAAGGGGACCAGCTGGACAAATATTAGGCTTGACTCATTGATACTTATGCAGAGGCTTTGGTGTCTCCTTCAGCCCGGGCCCTCTGTGCGTGCATGTGTGCATACGTGCGTGCGTGCGTGCGTGCAGACATACGTGCGTGCGAGTGAGTGTGAGCGATTGCATCTGTGTTTGCGTGTGTATGTTTGTGTTTATACTTGCCCCAACATGTGTCTAATTTGGCTGAGACACTCAGTGTTTCAGAGACTGTTGGTTCCGGAACAGCTGAGGACTGTTTAGAGGCCTCTACTAATCCCTGCACACCCCCCCCCCCCCACCCCACCTCCATTCCTACGTTTACCTTGACCTAATCTTTAAGTTTTTTCTCGATTAGCCATTCTCTCTTTCTTCTTTGTCTTCTCTGTCACGAAAGCATCATTCACGAAACTAAACTGTTTTGTCCCCATATTCAAGTTAGACACGCTGTCTAACCCACAGGTAATATACACGCTGATTAGGGTTGCATTTTCCGAGGCTTCTTAACGTTGTATCATCAACGCCGTCACTATCTTTCGCCGTCAGACATCGTTCTGGGCCTGGATCTGTGATGTGTTTAACTCGGCAGTGCTCCTGTGTGTCCTGTGTTTCCCCCGCAGGTAACTGGAGTTTGTGGGGTGAGCAACAGCGTGAGTACGGCGCTAAACCTTCTCCATCTAAGCTAGTCCCGCGGTATTACTCCACCCGTGTTCTGCCCGTTTGAAACAGAACTCTGTAAAGAACTCTGTATGCACTTCGACGTGCTTTATTTGCACGGATGTTGCAGTGGACATTGTATGTCGTACGTCCTTGGATTTAAAAATAGTACTTAGCATTGTGTAGCATCTTATCCTAGCTATCTTTGTTGCATACGGGGAATGGGTTAACCTCCTATCCTTACATCACCGACAGCAATATGTTGTTTCTCTTTCTTCTGAAAAATGTATGTTTGAAGCCACTGTGGATAAAAGCGTCCGCTAAACGTGAATGTTAAACGAAACCAACCACAGCGAACCCTCCATGTTGAAAGCCTTCCAAAGCACGCCTCAACGTCCGGCCGTGTTTCCCTACAGACGAAGACCCCGACAGTGCGGTGGACGACCGCGACAGCGACTACCGCAGCGAGACCAGTAACAGCTTCCCTCCCCCGTATTACACCACCTCCCAGCCCAACGCCTCCATGCACCAGTACCCCATGAGGGCCCCCCCCTCCCTGGGCTCCTACAGCGAGGACATCAACCACCTGGACTACGACGGCCGAGCCATGAGGTAGCACTCCCACCCCCCCACCCCCTCTGTGGTGCAGGAGAGGAGACGTAGCTTAGAGAGTCCCCATGGAGGGTCTTTGAGTCTTCAGACACAGCTGAGAATGCCAAAACATTAAATCTTATCCACCTTTTTTGCACATTTCCATATATATTGTTTTACTTCCCTTAATGAAAAGTGTGTTGTTGAGTTCCATTTAAATGCCAATATTGCAGGGTCGCTTCATTAATGCTTTTTTATTGAGACCTAGAGTGTGTTTGCCGGTTGCCCTGATTTAACGGTCGCTCAGGTCTCCGCGTTCCCCTCCTCACCCTGAGGCCGCGAGGCGTCCCCGTTGCGTCTTGCAAGAAGTTCTTCCAGACACCCGCTGATGGCGTCACAGTCCACCCGTCCGTCTTTATAACGTCGAAATTGCAGGCTATCGTAGGCTCTTCGTAGGCTCTCCTCCTCCAAAGCATCGCGGTTTGACGCGCGTTGCTCGCTTATCTCGGGACATGGCTAAAGTCAGGCTTCGCTCACCGAGCACCAAGAGGGCGAGCCGATGGATAAACCTCCCCTCTCCCTTAATGTTGTACGGCTCTGCTCCGCCCGTACTGACGCACAGCGTTCCCAGTCCACGCCACAGATCGGCTTAGCTCGGGAGGTACAGCGGGTTGCTAGTTTGCTCCCTGGCCTTTCCCTAGCTTCGAGTGTCGAGGTGTCCCTGAGCAAGACAGTCAACCTTATATGCTCCCCGACGAGCTGGCTGTCGCCGTGTGTGGTTGACTCCGCCGTCGGTGTGTGAATGTAAGTCGCTTTAGATAAAAGTAAGAGAAAGACGGCCGTCCTGCTCCCGTCTCCCCGATCCTACCACCGGCCTGCAGGCCCACAGGGCTCTCTGTATACAGGTCAGGTAATGAAGACATAGGGCACTCTGAGTCTGGGGTTTCGAATTAGCGTGCGTGTGCGTGTGCAAGCGTCAGAAACTCATCGGACTCAAGACGGAAACAAGTTGAACTCTCGGACTGGGTCCTTAAAGTGTCTGCGTTTTAGATTCCGTGAGTTTGTCGCTGTTCTCCAACCGTGAGTTGACTCTATGCTGTCTGAGGAGACGATCTGTGAGCATATGAATCGATTCTGCCTGTGAGCGCTCAGCCTCTCCTCTCTGGAGAGAGTTCAACCAGGAGCCCCACGGCTCGCCGGCGCGGCTCAGGCCGGCCAGAGACGCCGCGGGTGGGGCAAAGATCTGCTCTTAGCTCTACTGACGCTCCTGTCCTACCTCTTCCCTCCCCCTCCCCCCTCCCTCCCTCCCTCCCTCCACCCCCCCCCCCCCTTCCTCCTCCTCCTACCAGACACTATGATAGCTTAGACTCGGCCGCCAACGGGCGCAGCGATCTCGACTCGGGCTCTGGGTCGAGCCGGCGTACCAGCCGCCAGTATTCTCTAGACAGTAGGCGCTCGCTCTCCGATAGGTGGGTCTCTGCACCCGCCCCCCCCCCCCCCCCTCCACTGCTCCGCCTCCTCCTCCTCCTCCTCCTCTTCCTCCTGCCGTCCCGTCCCGTCCCGTCAGGCCTGTGACTCTCGCTGTGACGTCAGTGGTGGACTTGTCCTGTCCTCCTCGCTCGCTGTGCTTCCATGCATGCGCTCGTACCCTCTCTCTCTCTCTCTCTCTCTCTCTCTCTCTCTCTCTCTCTCTCTCTCTCTCTGTCTCTGTCTCTCTCGTCTGTCTGTCTCTCTCTCTCTCTCTGTCTCTCTGTCTCTTCTCTGTCTGTCTCTCTCTCTCTCTGTCTGTCTCTCTCTCTCTCTATAGATGTTTTTATTTGTACACTAATGCTGTATATCCTTAATTTTAACTGTAAAAAAGTATTTTACTGTTCTGCGTTGTATGTATGTATGTATGTATGTATGTATGTATGTATGTATGTATGTATGTATGTATGTATGTATGTATGTATGTGTGGTTGTGTGTGTGTGGTTGTGTGTGTGTGTGTGTGTGTGTGTGTGTGTGTGTGTGCGTGTGTGTGTGTGTCACTGATAATTAACAGTTAGAGGCAGCGTGGTAATTGTTGGGTGATTGTCTGGTGGAGTCGCTTTGATTGAGTGTGTGTGTGTGTGTGTGTGTGTGTGTGTGTGTGTGTGTGTGTGTGTGTGTGTGTGTGTGTGTGTGTGTGTGTGTGTGTGGTGTGTGTGTGTGTGTGTGTGTGTGTGTGTGTGATTGTGCGTGCATGTGAGGGTGGTGGGGGGGGGTCCTCCTCTCTATGACAGCGTGTTATTACCGGCCCGTCCTCTGGTGTGTGGGAGCATGAGGGGAGAGGGTTCTCTGTGATTCTCAGAATCCTGCAGTCGATAATTGCAGCGAGCATCCTCCCCGTTTGAAGACAGCAGGAGATGTTCAGCCCAGTAATGGAGCGACATTAGCCACACAAACGCTGTCCCTAAGTCTATATCCGTTTCCCCTTCACGTAGCTGTCATTCTCTTCTCTCCAGAAGACCGAGGGGCCTCTCACACTAGAGCAAGCAAGAACGATATCACCGTCGTTCATCTGTACGTTTGTGGGAAGCATTTGGATGCCACCATTAGGGACGAAAGGATGTGATAGTCACATGTCTTGTTTTTGATTGGCTGGTTTCAGCTTGATTGATCTATGGCACTCTTTTCCCCGACGTATAATCTTTAAGTTGAAGCCTCTCTCACTGCTCTCACTATAGCCATTATTGAACCGATAGCAGAGCTGTTATCAATAGACTCTCAACAATAGTGTGTGTGTGTGTGTGTGTGTGTGTGTGTGTGTGTGTGTGTGTGTGTGTGTGTGTGTGTGTGTGTGTGTGTGTGTGTGTGTGTGTGTGTGTGTGTGTGTGTGGTGTGTGTCCGAAAGACAACCAAGGCATTTGTGTTGGTTGAGGTTATTGCCCTGGCCTTTATCGTTGTCTGAATTGCCTCATTCATTATATAAATAAATATTTCCTTATTTATTTTTGGAGGTTCCACTTAACATTCACTAACCATTCATTAACCTTAATTCATGCAGTAAAAAGCATTAACTTACAGTTTATTAACAGTTAACTACTGGTGATGGTGTTAATGTTCACTTCAAGTGTTTTAGGGCTCACCCTTACCCTAAATACAACCCTCACATCTGTGCTAATGCTATATAACCTTGCTTATAACTGCATAAACTAATGTTAATGAATGGTTAGGTTAATTAATGAACCCTTATTGTAAAGTGTTTTGGCTTTATTGTAAAATATCGTTTCACCAGGCTGGCCAGAGGTTCCCCTTGTGAGGGTTTGACCACGCCGGTGTTTGACGGGGCGCTCGGATGTCGTCCACGAGTCTGTCAGAGTGGTCGTCGTACGTGCGGGTGTTTGAACGCGTGTGTGTCCGCGTGGTTGTGTGCGTTGTTGATGGATTCCAGCATCTACTTTACCACTTTTTCCTCCAAAAAAACACCCCCCCCCCCCCCCCCCCCCTTCTCCACGCCAACAGCAGTGGTAGCGTCACCCCACTAGTTAACCCAAACAACACCCCCCCCCCCCCCCTTCTTCCCCATGTAGGTAAGATAAGCCCCCTCTCTCCCTGGCCCCTCCCCCCTGGAACCAGACTCTCCCCCCCCCCCCCCCCCAGCCTGTGTTGATCACCTGTCTAATCAGGCTCCTCCCCCTTTCCCCTCTCCCCTCTGCCTTGATGGGGTCCGACTTCAGGCAGGTGCATTCCAGGTGTGTTTCCCGCCCTCACTATCTTCTCTCTCCGCCCCCCCCCCACCCCCCTCCCAGCCCGTCCGACAGCCGCCAGCCCGTCCGACAGCCGCTACGCCTCCTCGGGGGACCTGAGCCGCGGCAGCTCCCAGCTCAGCGAGGACTTCGGCCCCGGGGACGGCGGCAGCCTGCGGGGGTCCGAGTTCTACGACGAGAACGACTCGTACCACTCCTGCCACTCCTCCGTCAGCTACGGCAAGGGGGAGGGCTCCCCCGGCTGGGAGGGCGGCGAGGGCCCGGCGGGGGGGTTCAGCGACGAGGGGGGTGGCTACTTCAAGGACGGGGGCGAGGAGGGGGCCCTCTACGACGGCGAGGAGGGGGAGCTCTACGGCGGGGGGGGCGCCGTGGAGGAGGCGGAGCTGGGAGGCGGGGTCGTGGGGTACGGCTACGAGAACGGGAACGGGGGGACGGCGTACGAGGAGGAGGAGGAGGAGGAGGACGTGTACCAGCTGGAGCGCACGCTCAGCGAGGACCACGAGCCCCCCTACACCCCCACGCCCCCCAGCGGAAGCCCCGCCCCGTTCCCTCCCCCCGAGGGCGTGGCCGCCGCCTCCCGGCCGCCCCCCGCTGGAGAAGCAGGCGTCGTTGCGCCCCCCGCCCCAGGGTCCGCTCCCGCCCGCCGGCTCCGAACCCGGCCCGGCCCTCCTGGGGCCCCTGGCTACTGGGGGCCCCGACGGCTCCGCACCGCCCTTCAGCTCGCTGCCGGCCCCCAAGCTGCCCTTCACCCCCGGCAGGCCGGACCTCGCCATCTCCGCCGCCGCCGCCTCCGCCGCGGCCTCCACGTGCCCCCCGTTCCCCACCTTCTCCACCGCCACGGCCCCCACGTTGGCCGGGCCCCCGACCCCCCAGGGCCTGGAGGCTGATCTCAGGCTGGAGGGGCCGTTTGAGGAGCCGGGGCCCCCCGCGGTGGAGAGCCCGCCCTTCGGCCCCGGGGAGATACCAGGGACTCCTCCCGCCACAAGGTAATGGAGTAAAGGACGGGGTGACGGGGTCAGATCACGTGGGGGAAATATCAACACATTCTAGATCATTCCGGATTCCCGATCCAGACGTCTAAAACATCCGGATTAACACCTGTCCTCTCCGACAGCTTCCCGAAGAGGCTGGAGATGGAGCCCGGGACCGCCAGGGCCAAGGCCAACTGGCTCCGCCTCTGCAGTAGGGTACGGCTACAGCTGAAAGAGGTAATGTGTGTGTGTGTGTGTGTGTGTGTGTGTGTGTGTGTGTGTGTGTGTGTGTGTGTGTGTGTGTGTGTGTGTGGTGTGTGTGTGTGTGTGTGTGTTGTGTGTGTGTTGTGTGTGTTGTGGTGTGTGTGGTGCATGTGTATGTGTGTGTGTGTGTGTGTGAACATGTGTGTGTGTGTATGTAGTGTGTGTGTGTGAACATGAGTGTGTGTGTGTGTGTGTGTGTGTGTGTGTGTGTGTGTGTGTGTGTGTGTGTGAACATGTGTGTGTGTGTGGTGTGTGTGAACATGTGTGTGTGTGTGTGTGTAGTGCTGTGTGTGTGTGTGTGTGTGTGTGTGTATGTGTGTGTGTGTCTGTATCTGTATGTGGTGTGTGTGTGTGTGTGTGTGTGTGTGTGTGTGGTGTGTTGTGTGTGTGTGTGTGTGTGTGTATGTGTGTGTGTGTGTAGTGTGTGGTGTGTGTGTGTGTGTGTGTGTGTGTGTGTGTGTGTGTGTGTGTGTGTGTGTGTGTGTGTGTGTGTGTGTTTATGACATAGATCTTTCCCCTAGTTGCTGTCCCTTCTCCAGTCTAAATGTCCTCTGTGGACCCCTGCATGCTCCTGGGTGTTCTCTCTAGCTTGTGTTGACCTGTCTGCTACTCCTTCCTTTGACTCAAGTTGTTCCAGTACTGTGTGCGTTGATGTTGTTGCTTTGTTGCTTTATTTGTTCATGATTGGTTGTGTTTATCCCTTTTGTTGTCTGCCATTATATTACTTTTTCAGTCGTTTGCCATCCCTGTGTCGATTTGCATGTTGTCCGTTCTGATTGGGCGGGAGCAAGACTTCAGGTGGGTGTGGCTTAGACTGTTCATTACTTTTAGTAGCTCATAGGGTACGCATGTGTACGTGATGGTTACTTAGCAACAGTGGGCAGTGTGTAATTCTGTAATTTTACACTCGGGGCCGGCAATAGCATCTCTGTCTATTTTACTCGAATGAATTGTATTAATTTAGCAGAGTGCTTTACACTTCAAGATAAACACAAACCATTCAGCGACGACATCTTACTCACACAACGGAGGAGGATGGAGCTAAACGAACAGACAAAAACCCCCCCCTAGAACCGGAGCCCCCCCCGTGACTCACGCACCCTCGTATCGTCGTGTCTCCTCGGAGGGCGAGCGAGGATGCGGAGCACAGATCACACGCCGCGTCTCTCTCACGCGGCGCTGACGGAACCCGATGACGTCATGCCGAGGAGCCCCCTACCCGCGTTATTTACGCCGGCGCTCTGGCGGCCGCGATCAGTGCCCGCTCATCTCCCTCATCATAGCACTCTGCCCCGTCCCCCCCGTCCCCCCCTCCCGGTCGCGTGTCCTCTGGGTCACCGGGGGGGAACGCTCCCCGTTGCCATGGCAGCCGCTTTTATAGACATCTCGTCTGTGAAATAAATATATAAAATATAGAGATGAGAGAAAAGCCTCACTCTCAATGCCAAGCGTCATAACGTGACTTAAGTCCAGCTTAGGCCTGGCTTGACTTATGGGAAGCTAGTAGTTGTATCGAGGGCCGGTGAGGGGGGGGGGGGGGGGGGGTGTTCAGAATACACTGTGTACAATGCAATCCTGTCCTGTTGATGTTCTGACGGTCGATGGTGCCTGTGTGACACTCACGCAACCCCTTTGTGGACGTCCACAGGCCCGAGGTGAGAGTGTGGGGATCGCATCACTTCTCCTGTCTGCGGGGTACGTGACCGAGAGGCTGGGGATGTTGATGGCGGCGCTGTCGTTGTTGTTGTTGTTGTTGTTGTTGTTGTTGTTGTGGTTGTGGATGTGGATGTGGTTGTTGTTGTCTACGTTGACTGTCAGGTTGGCAGCTAGCGAGAACAAACAAACAAAGAACTGAATGGTTTGAGTGGTAAATAGCTTCAGCTTAGACTGTGTCATGTATATTATACAAATAATTGATCTTGAGGAAATGCACCACTACTATTAAACTACTACTAGTTCAACTACTAATATTACTGATCATCCCTATATTGATATTCTCATCATCGATCTCTCATTCTAAACAACTCAACTAAGAATAAAAAATGTTTTTACATTATCTCTGGAAAAAATCAAGCATTTAATTAAGGTAAAACAAAGGAAAGTTTAAACAAAAGCCAGTTTCGGTCCCACCTCTCAATAATATCCTCTGAGTACGAGGGGTTGAAGGGGTCTGTGTCTGTGTTTCAGCGTGGGCGGGGCCCTGTACAGCATCGACAGCATGCCAGACCTCAGGAAGAGGAAGGCGATGCCCCTGGTTCGGGATCTGGTGAGTCCCATTACCACCGGGGCCAGACCCGGCCCGCTGTGCGCCTCACGGCAGCTGTCTCTCCTCTTCCTCTGCCGTGTCTGAATGAACCCCGCTGCTCCCTGTCCTCCTCTTCTATTCTTTGCACTCGTCTCTGACCTTCTTATACCTGCTGCCAAGTGAGTCATGTAGCCCCTAGGTGAGCTGAGAAGTGAGGGGGAGGCGGGGGGGGGGGGGGGGTGGGGTGGCGGGTGGGGGTTGTAAGAGCCGTTGAGTTAGGAAGAGGGGGGCACGGAGCCAGGGGTCTTCCTCTGATCTACACTATTGCAAGCACTATGCATCAAGAAAGACAACCCTCCCCACACACACACACACACACACACACACACACACACACACACACACACACACACACACACACACACACACACACACACACACACACACACACACACACACACACACACACACACACACACAGATGAAGTGTGTGTGTGTGTTGAAGCTATAGATAGATAGATACGTACATACATACATACATAGGTACATACATACATACGTACATACATACATACATACATACAAAGATATAGATTGCTTCCTCTGCTGGTTGCAAAAATCTCGTGCAATTGCGGTGGCCTCAACGCATTACGTACGGTTTCATTACGTCCAAAACCAATGGGTGACGTCCCAAACGCCACGTCCATATATCTGCATCTGTGACTGCAAAGCATCAATGAATGGTTCCCAGGGGCAGGGATATCTGTGTGACAAAAAAAACAACCTCACAATCTTCATCCACTCTGATGTAGGGATGCTTCCTTCCTCCGTTATTTCCCCCCCGCAATCTCGTTCAGTGACTGACTTGCACCGACGGATATAGACAGAGACGCTGGGACTGAGTCTCCCGTGGTGACAGGTACTCAGCTGTCAACCTCGATTGCTCCTGTGGACCTCATTGATTTTTTCCGCAGACAGACCTGTGACAAAACAGCCCTGTCTCAGCCAGCAGGGACTCATTCAAGACCCTTCTGTCAGGGTCAATACATCGCACCGTCCCACACAAAGTGGTGCCAGTTGCACACACTGACGCCAGCCCCTCAGCACACACACACACACACACACACACACACACACACACACACACACACACGCACACACACACGCACGCACACACGTTATGTCTCTGGCGATCTGTCCACTCTCTATCTCCCTCCCTCTCTCTTGCTCTATTTCTCCCTAGAGCCTTACCTGTCAAAGGATTTTAACTACACACACAAACACACACACACACAGAGAGACGTCAACACATACTCACTGTCCCATTCATAAATGGTCAGCTGTGCTTTTCCAGGTACGACATGAAGAGAAGGACTTGCAGTCAATTCACTCAGTGATGATTTAGATGCCTGAGAGCCAAACTCCTTCATATTCCCTTTATGCTTCTGCATGCATTTCCTTAAATGATGAGTACACAACAACCCAACTGCACACAATTTGGAATCACCCACTGTTTTCCAACCATAAATGTCCTTACTGTTGCACAACAGTCAGATGATTGTGTTGAACTTTGAATATCTTTTGTGTCATTCCCCAAAAATCTCCTATTTTCATGCTCCAAATTGACACTAAATTCATCTTCTTCCTTTCCTCCTTTTCTGACGTTGCCGCCACAGGCTATGGTGAGTAACACCAACGGTATTATTTAGAAAGCAGTCATTTCACACTCTCTCTTGGCCATCTTCTGATCTGTGAGTACTTCTGGAGAACATGTTTGTGGTAATGATAGCTCCAGCCCTACAGGACTCACTGTTTTGGATGAAAGCTCCTTTTAAAAGCGATAGACTTGTGTGCACGACAGGAAGTGATGCGTTCTCTTTTCCTCTCAGTCTCTGGTCCAGAACTCCAGGAAGGCGGGCATCACGTCTGCACTGACATCGAGCACCCTGCACAATGAAGAGCTGGTCAGTAGCCCACCACAGTGACCCCCCTACACACTCAACCATACTCCATTTGTATTAAGAAACATACATGTAAACATCTAGCATCTAGCAATCAGAAACAGCAATGGTTTCTGGAGGTTCACCAGCGATGGTGCTACCCAAACTCGGCGTTTATACAAGCATTGTATAAACGCCGTCCGTTTACAATTGAGCGTATATCCCCGCCTGCTCTCCCTCCTCGGCAGAAGAGCCACGTGTACAAGAAGACCCTGCAGGCCCTCATCTACCCCATCTCCTGCACCACGCCGCACAACTTCGAGGTCTGGACGGCCACCACGCCCACCTACTGCTACGAGTGCGAGGGGCTGCTGTGGGGCATCGCGCGCCAGGGCATGCGCTGCACCGAGTGCGGCGTCAAGTGCCACGAGAAGTGCCAGGACCTCCTCAACGCCGATTGCCTCCAAAGTACGCCACCACGCGGCTCTCTAAGGAACACGCCGCCTCCTCCCCGGCCTCCGTCGGAGAGAGGGAGGCTACATTTAAATTTACAGTCAGGGCGTTTAGCAGACGATTTTATCAAAAGCGACTTACAATAAGTACATTTGTCCGAAGAAGGAGAAACAACAATATATCTCTGTCGGAACAGTAAGGATGTTCATAGAACCAAGTGCCAAGCAATAACAATCACTAGGTTAACCCATTCCCCGTATATGACAAAGATAGCTAGGATAAGACGCTACATGATGCTAAGCACTGTTTTTAAGTGCCAGGACGACCAACATACAATAAGGGCAGACATTAAGTGCCAGGGCACAAAACCTACAATAAGTGCATAAGAGGGGTGGGTGGTTCAGAAGAGAACCATCAGGCTGGGAGCAGAACTCACCGAATCCTCTTGAATGTCCTGCGTGCATGGGCACATCCTTTACAGTTAAGATATGCTGAATATATGAAGAATTTAGAATGGAAAGTAGATGGGTTTTTGTGTGGGAAGGCTCCAGGCTGACAGTAGCTTTATTTAAAATCACAATGAGTCTGTATCTAGTCCATCTCTGCGCTCTCTCGCTGCCATTTGGCACGGCAGGTAATCCTGTGCCTACGTCTCCTTCTTTGTTTGGTCTGTATCTCTTAGAAGGATATTAAAAGCAGTTTGTCTTTCTAGACAGCCCCTTCTCCCTCTATGTAATCTATTTGACTCTGTATTTTCCCGGCAGGCTTATGAATTATTGACCCCTCCCATGGTCTCTGCGTAGAATCATCACCATGGTCGAGATAAATGTGTCCACGATTACACTGACATCGTGATCAGCTATTGTCAGGGCTTGATTTGATTTGTTTTTAAGGCAAATTTGGGAGCCATACTCTATGGCAGTGCTTCTCAAATGGGGGTATGCATACCCCTAGGAGTACTTTGGAGTACTGAAGGGGGTACCAAAAAAAATAAAATAAATAAGGATAGCCCAGGCCCATGTTCTTTTATTAAATTCTCAGTATTTGCATCCTTTTAATCTTCATTTTTACACCGCCAAATGAAATGCACATACATTTTTTAAGTTCTTTTTTTTTTTATTCTTCTTCCAAAAAACTGTAGTACTGGTGAAGGGAGTACTCAGCTAAAACAGTATCTTAGATGGGGTACACTAGTAGAACAACTTGGAGACCCACGGCTCTACGGCACCTGATGTGCTGATGTACTATGCACTAATGTAAACGTGCACCTGATGTTCTGATGTAAACGTGGAGATGTTCCTCTTCCACTCCACCAGGGGCAGCGGAGAAGAGCTCCAAGCACGGTGCGGAGGACCGCACGCAGAACATCATCATGGTTCTGAAGGACCGCATGAAGATCCGCGAGAGGAACAAGCCCGAGATCTTCGAGCTCATCCAGGAAGTGTTCGCCGTCATCAAGGCGACCCACGTCACGCACATGAAGCAGATCAAGCAGAGCGTGCTGGACGGCACGTCCAAGTGGTCGGCCAAGATCAGCATCACGGGTGAGCCATGGGTTCATATGTTCATGTGTTCATTGGTGAGGCTCATGTGTTCATGTGTTCATTGGTGAGGATCGTGTTGGCGTGATTCGTGTGTTCATTGGTGAGGTTCATGTGTTCATTTGTGAGGTTCACGTGTTCATTGGTGAGGTTCATGTGTTCATTTGTGCGGTTCATGTGTTCATTTGTGAGGTTCATGTGTTCATTGGTGAGGATTGTGTTCATTGGTGAGGTTCATGTGTTCATTGGTCAGTCTTATGGGTTCATTGATGAGGTTCATGTGTTCATTTGTGAGATTCATGTGTTCATTGGTGAGGATTGTGTTCATTGATGAGGTTCATGTGTTCATTGGTGAGGCTCATGTGTTCATTGGTGAGGATTGTGTTCATTGGTGAGGCTCATGTGTTCTTTGGTGAGGCTCATGTGTTCATTGGTGAGGTTCATGTGTTCATTGGTGAGGTTCATGTGTTCATTGGTGAGGCTCATGTGTTCATTGGTGAGGCTCATGTATTCATTGGTTCATTGGTGAGGCTCATGTGTTCATGTGTTCATTGGTGAGGTTCATGTGTAATTGGTGAGGTTCATGTGTTCATTGGTGAGGCTCATGTGTTCATTGGTTCATTGGTAAGGCTCATGTGTTCATGTGTTCATTGGTGAGGTTCATGTGTTCATTGGTGAGGTTCATGTGTTCATTGGTGAGGCTCATGTGTTCATTGGTTCATTGGTGAGGCTCATGTGTTCATGTGTTCATTGGTGAGGCTCATGTGTTCATTGGTGAGGTTCATGTGTTCATTGGTGAGGTGCATGTGTTCATTGGTGAGGCTCATGTGTTCATTGGTGAGGCTCATGTATTCATTGGTTCATTGGTGAGGCTCATGTGTTCATGTGTTCATTGGTGAGGTTCATGTGTTCGTGTGTTCATTGGTGAGGTTCATGTGTAATTGGTGAGGTTCATGTGTTCATTGGTGAGGCTCATGTGTTCATTGGTTACTTGGTGAGGCTCATGTGTTCATGTGTTCATTGGTGAGGTTCATGTGTTCATTGGTGAGGTTCATGTGTTCATTGGTGAGGCTCATGTGTTCATTGGTTCATTGGTGAGGCTCATGTGTTCATGTGTTCATTGGTGAGGCTCATGTGTTCATGTGTTCATTGGTGAGGTTCATGTGTTCGTGTGTTCATTGGTGAGGTTCATGTGTAATTGGTGAGGTTCATGTGTTCATTGGTGAGGCTCATGTGTTCATTGGTTACTTGGTGAGGCTCATGTGTTCATGTGTTCATTGGTGAGGTTCATGTGTTCATTGGTGAGGTTCATGTGTTCATTGGTGAGGCTCATGTGTTCATTGGTTCATTGGTGAGGCTCATGTGTTCATGTGTTCATTGGTGAGGCTCATGTGTTCATGTGTTCATTGGTGAGGTTCATGTGTTCATTGTGGCAGGTGAACCTCTCTGATAGTAGAGTATTATTGGAGGCTACCATCAGTAACATAATGAAAGGTGGTGATGCTGCATGTTTAAAACATGTCTCTAAACCGGGTATTAGGATGCCTCGGGAAATCCAGGAGGCCAATTCAATAAACGCCTTTAAGCACCATTTAAAAACCTCTCTTCAATTGAGCCCTTAATCAGCATCTTATAAGACTAATTAATAGCTTAAGTTTCTTCTTCTGTCTGTGTGTCTCGTCCGGGTTAGTTTTGTGTGCCCAGGGCCTCCAGGCGAAGGACAAGACCGGCTCCAGCGACCCCTACGTCACCGTCCAGGTGGGCAAGACCAAGAAGAGGACCAAGACCATCTATGGGAACCTCAACCCCGTCTGGGAGGAGAACTTCAACTTGTGAGTGAAAAACGCCAATCAAATTGAGAAAGGTTTCACTGTGTTGTGAGGCTAAGGTGTGTGTCGTTTTATGTTAGGAACGTGTTGCTGGACTGATACAGTGTGTGTTGGTCTATGTTAGGGCTGATACAGTGTTTGTAGCTCTATGTTAGCCCTTGATGCTGGACAGACACGGTGTGTGTGTATGTTGTTGTGTTAGGTAGTGTTGCTAGAACGGTTGGTGTGTAGGTTTACATGTGACGCCGGACTGATTCTGTGTGTGATTGGGCTTTTGCAGCGAGTGCCACAACTCCTCCGACCGCATCAAGGTGCGCGTTTGGGACGAGGACGACGACATCAAGTCTCGCGTGAAGCAGAAGTTCAAGCGAGAGTCGGACGACTTCCTGGGCCAGACCATCATCGAGGTCCGCACGCTGAGCGGAGAGATGGACGTCTGGTACAACCTAGGTGGGCGTGGTCCCCTTAGGTCCGGGTTTCGTTGGAGCTCACACACACACCTGGGCTCTTCTTTGTACTGGGAACATCCAAACAACTAGATACTGTTCTTTCATTTTTGAAATAGATGGAAGGATGATGGATGGATGGCTGGATGGATGAATGGATGAATGGATAGATGATGGATGGACAGATGGATTCAGGAATGGGTTTACGAATGGCTGATGGATGAATGGATGGGTGGATGATAGATGGGATGGGTGAATGATGGATACATGAATGGATGGATGGCTGGATGATAGATGGATGGGTGGATGGATACGAACCGAATTCAGAACACACAGTAGCTTCCTGCCAACGCTCACCTGCCCGACACCATTACTGCAATGTTTGGACGGCTTAGCCAGAAATGAAAGGCTCGGTGTTCTGACGCGTCTCTGCGCTCTTCCCAGACAAGCGTACGGATAAGTCTGCGGTGTCGGGCGCCATACGGATGCACATCAACGTGGAGATCAAAGGAGAGGAGACCGTCGCTCCGTATCACGTTCAATACACCTGCCTGCACGAGGTACGCTCATTCACTCTCCATTTGTCCCTCATTCTCCCTCTATCTCACTCTCTCCCTCGCTTTGAAAAATGTCACATCAAACAAGTCCGTCCCCTTGACTGTTTCATAACAGAGTGCTTCTAGAGAGGAAGCAAGTTGTTGTGCTTTTGTGAGAACGACGACTCCCAGAGCAAAGCCCTTCAGACAATTTAAAGTTTTTAGAAAGGACAGTTAAGCTGACACAGCTCAGAATATATTCAGTTCTTGGTGCATTGGTAACTTCTCTCCTGGTGGTGTTGCATTGTGGTCTGTTTTTGGTATCCCCCACCAGTATTCCATCCAAGGTGCTCATATACAGATACATCGCATTGGATGTGAACACAATGAAAAGTCTGCAGGACATTAACCTCTCAGTCCTAAAGAACTCTCCTCTCATCCGTGGCCTACTGGT
Organism: Melanogrammus aeglefinus; assembly: GCA_900291075.1. Lineage (NCBI taxonomy): Eukaryota > Metazoa > Chordata > Actinopteri > Gadiformes > Gadidae > Melanogrammus > Melanogrammus aeglefinus. The sequence goes on along the minus strand of OLKM01001232.1, from coordinate 50,849 downwards.
TAAGGTGTCTCACCGGTAACCGGAGGGTGGCCGGTTTGAATCCCGACCGCTAGGCAAAACAAAAGTTGTCCAGTACTCTCCTACGTAATCTCCTGGACCTCTGACAAGTTGTGTGTGTGTGTATGCGTTCACCGGCTTCCCGATGGTTCCAAAGCAGAGAAAAAGAGACAATAAAGGATAACTTATCCCTCCTGTGTCTCCCAGAACCTGTTCCACTACGTGACGGACATCCAGAACACCGGAGTGGTGAAGATCCCCGACGCCAAAGGGGACGACGCCTGGAAGGTGTACTTTGAGGAGACGCCCCAGGAGATAGTGGACGAGTTTGCCATGCGCTACGGAGTGGAGTCCATCTACCAGGCCATGACGTGAGTGCCTCCCATTGACCCTCGCAAACTCTGTTGGAATGTGACATAAATTAACAAATGATCAAATTACGCCGCTGTCACATTGGGTCACTCTTGTTTTACTGCTTTCCTGAAAGGTGACTTGTTATATATATATATATATATATAAATAGTGCAGGTGTAAATGTTCATCGACTGAAGGACGATCTGTCTGAGGCTAACTTTGTGTGCCGTCTGCCTGCAGCCACTTCGCCTGCCTGTCCTCTAAGTACATGTGTCCGGGCGTACCAGCGGTCATGAGCACCCTGCTAGCCAACATCAACGCCTACTACGCCCACACCACCCAGGCCACCAACAACGTCTCCGCCTCAGACCGCTTCGCTGCCTCCAACTTCGGGGTGAGACACTCGAGAATACAGAGAATGATCTGTTGCAGCGTCAGCGGACTCTCTTTAACTAGCTTTGGGGCCTTCGTAGCTGTTATATAGTTGACTTCTTGAACCATATGGTTATATTATCTAGCGTAGGGTAGTATTAACTTATTGGCCAGCTAATTTTCTAATTGTTGGCTTGTGGCTCAGGAGGTAGAGTTGGTTGACTTGTATCAGGAAGGTTGGTAGTTCGATCCCCGGCTCGAGGTGTCCTTGAGCAAGACACCTCATCTCAACTGCTCCCGACGAGCTGGCTGTCGCCGTTGGTGTTGTGAATGTGTGCATGAATAGGTGAATGTGAGGCAATATGGCAAAGCGCTTTGAGTGGCCACTGGTTAGAACAGCGCTGTTTGAATGCAGTCCATTGGTTACCTTCTGATGTCTCTAACCGTGTTTGTTGATCCTTTTACAGAAAGAGAGATTCGTGAAACTCTTGGACCAGCTCCATAACTCTCTGAGGATTGACCTTTCCATGTACCGGGTAACTCTCTTTGTCTTTTACTTTGTGTGGGCCTATAGCTCAACTATAAGCTCAATTTGTGAGTTAACATTACAAGAGTGAAGGTATTTCTTTATATCAAAAAATAAATAACAATTTCTTTTTAATCACATTTTTATACAAAGGACAGTTTCACATTGTTTTACATGTAGGAAAATCCTGAACACTGAATGAATATTTCATATTGTTTGCTGCGGCCATTCGATTCATATTCCTTAATAGCATTGGAAATACAATCCTTTAATGAAGGTCCAAAAGGCCTTCCATTATCCATTATCCATTATCCACAGTGCATGAAGACTTTCATGAATTAGCTCTGCTACAACTCCAGGTCCCAGTGCAGTGATTCCACGCTCTGTGCGTGCGCATCGTGTCAGCCCAGCCATTTGTAAGCCCTTAGTCTCCTTGGCCTCTATTAGTTTCAGGGCCCCCAGTGGGCTTCTAATGACTCAGCAGGCAATCAGGTGGAAGCACTCTCCCCCTGCTTCCCTATAACACCGTGGTCTAGACCAGGCCTGTAACAAGGCTTTCCTCTTCTCCTGGGGCTTTGACTTCAACAGTTTTGCCAGCCAGGAAAACTGTTAGTGCGTCCCTTTGCCATCTCCAAATGAATTCCGGAGATACTCAGTGCGAAGTTAGTCAACCCTTAGTGTTTATTACACCCCGGACCCCCACCACGACCCCACAGTGCGGAAGCCAAGTTCCTCCCTCTGCGTCTTGAGTTCAGACACACGCGATGCCTCACCCTCTGCTCGTCCTCGGAGATCCGGTGGGTCTGTCTGCTCCTGCACCGTTCTCTTGGTGCGGCGCAGCCGAAGCAGGCAGATGTGCAAATGAGGATCACACCTCAGACACATCCACCGACACAGGCGGGCGCTGCACTGCCTCTCCCCAGAAGACCCGGGGGGGTGTGGGGCGAGAGACACCGCAAGGATCCCGCCTGCACACACACACACACACACACACACACACACACACACACACACACACACACACACACACACACACACACACACACACACACACACACGTGCACACCGTCACGGCTTCAAGAGCCACGTACACACACGTGCATCCCTCACGCACACAGGTCTCACTATTGGTTTACACTCTGCGCTTGTCTCGCCGCAGAACAACTTCCCCGCCAGCAGTCCTGAGAGGCTTCAGGACCTCAAGTCTACGGTGGATCTGCTCACCAGCATCACGTTCTTCAGGATGAAGGTACGACCCCTGTCTCTCCCCCTCTCCCTCTCCCTCTCCCTCTCCCTCTCCCTCTCGCATTGGGTTCTCCCGATTCGCGTCGAGGTTCCGTGGTTTTCGACTAGCAGTTGTTGGAGGAGGATCTGAACAGGTGTTTAGAACACGAGTCCCGAGCAGAGGTTAGGCGGGCAGGATTCAGAAGGCAGAAGGTATTTGGATGCTGCGGGACAATCCTCTGGATTTGGTCATGATTCGTGTTTGGTGATAGATTTTGATGATGACTGAAATCAGTAGTTGCTTTGAACGTGTGGAGCAAAAAGTACCTTCAAATAAACCTAGCTTTGTCCTAGCTTTTGTTCAGCATGTGTTTTCTTTTTGCATAACTAAAGTTTCCTGAAACTTTAACATTCACTATAGGCCTTAGAGAATGAGTTCCCCTGAAGATCCCTGATCCTGACTCCTACTGTCGTCTGTGCTCAGGTCCAGGAGCTTCAGTCCCCCCCCAGGGCCAGTCAGGTGGTGAAGGACTGTGTCAAAGCGTGTCTCAACTCCACCTACGAGTACATCTTCAACAACTGTCATGAACTTTACAGCAGAGAGTACCAGACAGACCCGGTGAGAAACGTCGGGGAACTGTGTGTGTGTGTGTGTGTGTGTGTGTGTCTGTGTCTGTGTCTGTGTCTGAGTCTCAGAGTTTCTTTATATAACGTCCTCACTCCACTGTCTGCACAAAAACACCAGCGGGATATGTTGGTCTGATCTCTTCTGCCTCTCATTAAAATATCAGTTCCATTCATGCTTGCCTCCATGCATCTCATCATCTCTCATCTCATCTTCAACCGCTTATCCGGGGTCGGGTCGCGGGGGCAGCAGCTCAAGCAGGGGACCCCCAGACTTCCCTTTCCCGAGCCACATTGACCAGCTCTGACGGGGGGATCCCGAGGCGTTCCCAGGCCAGTGTTGAGATATAATCTCTCCACCTAGTCCTGGGTCTTCCCCGAGGTCTCCTCCCCACTGGTCGTGCCTCCATGCATTCCATAGTAAACCCTCGTCATGTCAATGAACAGATCACAGCCGCCTGATGTACACGCTCTAGTCAGAATCCTCTTCAGTTTCAACCCCTGCAGTCCCTATTTCCCTGTTTGCCCCTGCTTCAAGTACTACTCCACTTGGCAGACACCACTCTGTCTGCAGAGAACAACTTCAACAAGGCTCTGTAAAGAAGATGTCAAGGTGCTTTTATCCTGGCTCAGCCCACTCCCACACCAGTGGGCCAGTATGCCATAATACCTGTTTTTTGGTTTTTGGCCGTTGTCGGGTTAAGTTTATTTTTGTGTTATCCTTGTTCCCTGTTCCGTGTCAACCTCGGCCAATGTTCTGCAGTTGGCCGTGAATTGGCAACTAAATTTGGATGGTCAATATATTATGCTCAGATTATCTCCATAAATGCTAAATGTCTCCTAAATTCAGACGGTTTTCTTTTAGCACATTTGGTAGTGTATTAATGGTGTCTCATGTTTCCTGGAATTAAAGCTGTTAAAATGTGCTAAAAAAAAAAACCTTCTGAATTTAGCAGACATTTATGGAGATATTTTGAGGATCCTGCATGGACTATCCAAACTTAGTGTCTTTGATTGTGTCTGATGCTTCCCGGAATTAAAGCTGTAAAATGTCCTTTTTCATTCGTTCCCACGTGAAGCCCCTTTGAGGCTGGTTCTCCGGTGGAACATTTGTTCTTAGAACGGTGCGAGTCGTGGTGAGACCATTGGAGCCATACCATCGACCAACGGTTTCACTCCGTTAGGCCCAGTGTACAAATACTACCAGGGAGGCGGTTGTCACGGCGATGGTTTCCATGGACCCTGATGTTCTTTGCCCTGTCTCCCCCCCCTCCCCCAGGCCAAGCAGGGGGTGGTCCCCCCCGAGGAGCAAGGGCCCAGCATCAAGAACCTGGACTTCTGGTCCAAACTCATCACCCTGATCGTATCCATCATTGAGGAGGACAAGAACTCCTACACCCCTTGTCTCAACCAGTATGTTCATTGAGCCTTCTCTATCGGCTCACACTTTATCTGTCTACTAGAGACACTGTCTATGTGATTTAAAAAATAAAGAAAAGTACTTAGCTATCCTAGCTATCTTTGTTGTGTACTGGGAATGGGTTAACCTACTTATTGCTAGTGCTTTTGCACAGCATTATCAATATGCTGTGCAAAATATGCTGTCTGTTTTCACCTTGTGAAACTCTGCAGGATTCTTATCTCTCCACTTACCCTTTAAAGCGACTCTCAAAGGTTCCACCTAGGCAGGAGAGCAGTCCTATCGCCTCCCCTTCTGTAACAGCGTCCGGTGTGCCTCTTCCCTGTGAAGGTTTCCCCAGGAGCTCAACGTGGGGAAGATCAGCGCCGAGGTGATGTGGAACCTGTTCGCTCAGGACATGAAGTACGCCATGGAGGGTGAGGGCCAGTTTGATCGCCACGGAGCCTATCTTCCCTCCCATCCCTGGCACATCCCCCCAGGATCCGGAGAGAGTCAGCGGTGACGCGTGTTCCTTTGTCTGCCTCCCCTCAGAGCACGAGAAGAACCGCCTGTGTAAGAGCGCAGATTACATGAACCTGCACTTTAAAGTCAAGTGGCTGTACAACGAGTACTGCAAGGACCTGCCGTTCTTCAAGAGCAGGGTGCCCGAGTACCCTGCGTGAGTAGACCCAACACACACACGTATACGCACACACACACACACGCGCACAGACAAACGCGCACACGCACGCAACCACGCTCACACGCCCACAAACATACACACACAGACACAGTCAGTCACACACCAGCGCACGCACACACGCACACACACACACGCACACAATAACGCTTGCACACAAACCAACACACACATAGACTCGCACGCGCACACGCACGCACGCAGTCACACACAGACCAAACATATCTCATTGTATTCCTGACCCCCCCCGTAGATGGTTCGAGCCGTTTGTCATCCAGTGGTTGGATGAGAATGAAGAGGTGTCTCGAGACTTCCTCCACGGAGCTCTGGAGAGAGACAAGAAGGACGGGGTAAAACGTGTTTCCTTCCTACTCCTTTATGGTCTGCCTGTCTGCTCTGCTCCTCTCTGTTGCGACCCCACTGTTTTCCCACCTTTGAGCGTTTGTTTCTTCCTTCTCCTCTCCGGGTACATCCTCTCTGTATTCCTAAAACGTCTCCTTAGCAATTAGCCCAAAAGGCTGTTTCTGTGGAGGCATCTTCACCGATTAACCAGGTGCTTTTAAAGTGTGAGGAGTAACGTGGGCGAGGGATACTTTTAAAGTTCTGGTGCCCAGGTTGGGAACATACTCCTGGAGAGAGACAACATGACGACAGCAGGGTTTGGGGAATTAATGGCCTTCTCTCAGGCGGATGACAGCCTCCTTCAGTTTTCAGGCACCCTGAAGGTGCAGGTACCGGCTCAACTGCAGCCAATTAGAGCGGAGGCAGCCAGCCGCCAGCCAATCAGCAGACAATAGACCGGGGACTCCAGCTGCCTCTTGTCAGGCAGCCAGACGGCATGCCTGGCTGTCTGTCTGTCCGTCTGTCAGCTTGTTAGGATCTACTGGCTTGGTTAAGTTCAGCAGCGATACGAAACCAGTCTGACATCTAATAAAAAACATAATATGAATTGATTTTAAAAATCACATACAATATCATAAAAATTCTAAATTTTTTAATTAATATTTGTTAAAATATAACAATTTTTTTGGTTAAGTTTGATGTAAATTATATTTGCATTTCTGTTGCGTAACCTCGGCACCGTCGAAAATGAGGGTCTTCCTCATCCACGGCTCACAGGGCTGGATGATGAACACATGAAAAAGGAAATCATCGGCCATGATCACAATCATTGGCTTTCAGTCCCCCCCACACACACACACACACACACACACACACACACACACACACACCACACACACACACACACACCAGCACAACACACACACACACAACACACACACACTCTATGTCCCGTTCTTTTGACACCCCCCCCCCCACTCGTCTCGTGTCCGGAATGCGTAGGACGTTTGCTGAGCGCCTATTTTGATGCGACCATGTTTTGTGACCCCCTGAGCGAGTGATTTGTGCGACCCTGTTTTGTGCGTTCCTGAGCTTGTGTTGTGTGCGACCCTGAGCGTTGTTCTGCGCCCCCACCTGACGGTGTTCTATGCCCGCCCCTGAGCGGTGTTCTACGCCCCCTGAGCGGTGTTCTGCCGCCCCCCTGAGCGGTGTTCTGGCGGCCCCCCTGAGCGGTGTCTGCGCCCTCTGAGCGGGGTGTTTCTGCGCCCCACTTAGCGTGTTCTGCGCCCCCCTGTGCGGTGTTCCTGCGCCCCCTGAGGCGGTGTTTGGTGCCCCCCTGAAGCGGTGTTCCTGCGCCGCCCCTGAGCGGTGTTCTGTGCCCCCCCTGAGCGGTTGTTCTGCGCCCCCTGAGCG
>OLKM01001232.1:35913-40913 GCA_900291075.1 Melanogrammus aeglefinus | reverse complement strand
CCTCTCCCCCTCTGTCTCCACCCTCCAGCCTCACGCTGTTCGCTAAGATCTGTGAGAAGACGGTTCTCAAGCGCGTGCTGAAGGAGCTCTGGAAGCTGGTGATGAACACCATGGAGAAGACCATCGTGCCTGCCACCGCTCACAGACCAGACGGTGAGGACACGGCCTCTCTCTTGGCCGTGCTGAACATCACACCCTGTAGCTTCACACTCGAAGGGACACATAATATTTTGTACGTATCAATAAGTGGAACGACTGTTCCAGCTCAGGCACATGAAAAGACTGGAATCTAGCCTTTATAGGGTTCTCTTTTTGCTTTGACACTTACAAACACATACAGAAATGTACACCCACGCACACACACACGCACCCACGCACACACACACGCACCACACGCACACATGCACACATGCACACCTAACGTGCACTGCTCACAGTTTCCAGGATTGGCAATGACTCGAGACAGATTTTCTGCTCTTTTATACGGTGGAGTGTCGCTGTGTTACTCGACAGGAAACTAATGTGATGAGATGGTTTTTCGATCTGCCTCGGTAATGATTGGAACATTAAATCATTATGGAACTGTGTGCACACACACACACACACACACACACACACACACACACACACACACACACACACACACACACACACACACACACACACACACACACACACTAATACATAAATACACTTACACACATACACAAATAAACATACACATTCACACACATATACGCTCATTCTTACACATTCCTACATCTCAAACCGGCAAGAAGACAGGACAGAGGAGGTGGAACCCATGCCAGACATTTTATGATGCAGAAATTTATTTGGGTTCTTATCATGGCGGAGACCAAATACTAAACAATGCCCTGCTGAATACGTTTCCTCCATCAACTCCCTACGTGATACAAAAAGAAACGAGGGACAAAATGAAAGAGGGAGTGCACCATACCATCCTAACCCCAGCTCACGGCTGCTCTCCAAGATGTCCGTACTCTCCGCTATTCCGCTCGAAACACATGACGAGTGAAACTCTGCCAAGATGTAAATAATGAAATAACTGGGGCTCATTTGACGTTGAACACATTTTGGAAAGCAGCCACTTGTTTTGTTTAGTTTTTTTTTGATATATCTGTTTTTATTTGTGTGTTTAGTTATTAAGGAAAGAGCCTCATATCATTCCCAAGTCAACAGGAATTCAGTCGGAGGTTAGCATGACTAGCAGCAGTTAAAATCTGCATCACAAGTCGTCAATTTGGCAGCAGTCATACGATTTTACATCCTACACATACCTACACACCCCACATTTATTGCTTTTTACATTTATTTCATAGATTCGGTAGAAACGTCATAAATTCAGGGGGGGGGCAAAAGAGCACAACTACTGATAGAACTGATCGACTGGCCCCTATTGTTATTCAACACCAGGATCAATACACTAGTCGATGAATCCCCCCGGGGCCCGCGGCCCTTCTGTAGCTCAGTGTTGGACTGATGTGGGGCTCTTTGCAGCTTGACTGACCCTTTTCTCTGGTTGTTGTTACTATCACATCCTGCTCCACCGCTCTCCCTCCACAGATGATTGTAAGTACGGCAGTCCTGCGTGTGTGTCTGTCTGTCCATCCACAGTGGTCAGTCCCCTGCTATATGTGGCTGCAAATCTCCCCTGTTCAATCCCACATGACCCCCCCCCCCCCCCCATACACCGCGACCCAAACGGGCCTGTCCTGTCCCTCTTCTCCTCTCTTCTCTCCTCCTCTTCCCTCCTCCTCTCTTCTGTCCTCTTCCTTCTCTCCTCTCTCCTCCTTCCTCCTCCACCACACCCCCTGTTTGCCTCCACCTCTGTCTCTCCACATGGAGGCAGAAGCATGGTGCATTCCTGACTGGTATGGATAGGTCCCTCCTCCTCCTCCTCCTCCTCCTCCTCTCTCCTCCTCCTCCTCCTCTCCTCCTCCTCCTCCTCTTCCTCCTCCTCCTCCTCCCCCTCATCTTCCTCCTCCCACTCTTCCTCCTCCTCCACCTCCTCCACCTCCTCCACCTCCTCGACCAACCCTCCCCACCAATCAGAAGCCGCTCCTCGCTCTCTCTCGCTCTCTTTTCCTGAACACATTCCTGATCCAGGAAGTGGCTTCCTCACCCGGTGTCTCGTTATTGGCCTTGTCGATCCTCCTCCTACTTCCTCTTCCTCTTCTCCTTGCATTGTGTGACCTTCTCAAGCGGGGTGACTCTGACCTCTGGGTTGCTTGGTTTCTCGGTGTCCTGATCCCCACCCGCCCCCTCTCTAGCATACACCCCACCCCACCCCCCTCCCCTCTCCCCCTTACTGTCCTCACCTGTTTGAACTGTGACTCCCTATGTGGGTTTGTTGCTTGCCTCTGAGAGACTCCGGTCTCTCTCTGGGTATCATGTACACATCGTACTGCACCGTACTGCACCGTACTGTACTGTATGTCTCTCTGCAGGCCTGTGGTGTTGGTCTGTCCTAGTTTGGTTCCATGTTTGGCTGTGTCTACAGTGATGATGATGCTGATGATAATGATGATGATGATGATGATGATTTCATGACAGTATGTCACGGGATATGTTGATCAATGTGGCTATCCCGGAGAAATTGTGGGTGGTGGTTTGCTTTGGTCAGACCCACCTTGGGCTTAAACTGTCCAGCGTCGTGGAAGACCACTTTTGAAACGCTTACTCTGATATGTTTCCCGTAGTTTTCTCTTTCCCTACATTAGTTTACACAGCAAGTTTATTTGTGTCAACGTAGGATTGCGTTTTCTTCTACACCTTGCGCTCTTAGTTGAGCTCTGTAAGATATTTGTATTATTTAAACATTATTGATCTCTTTTGCTGTAGCAGCAATTGTAGTGTTAAGTAATCAGGGATATGACATACGAGAATGATCCAATCAAAAGGATCATTTTAATATATATGAATTTAGAGTTGGGATTTTGCTTCAACATAGTGTAGTTGAAGCAAACTCCCAACCTATATTCATATCGTGTATTCATAGTCGTATTAATATTCAATAATAGCGTGCCTTTATACACACGGTCATTTTCACCATCCCAATCAAGAGGGCTGCAGCCATGACCTCATAAACGTATTAACAAGTTGCTTTCTTTTCAGGGGAGGTTGAAGAATGCGTCTCACAGCGATGTAAGGATGAAATCCCTCCAGCTCCATGTGTCCTGTCTCTCTACCTCTGTCTCTCTGTGTCTCCGTCCCCCACTACAACCCCCCCCCCCCCCCAAAAGCCCTCATCTCTCTACTCGGTAGACAACAGCATAACATCTGTATCTCCCCCCGCCCCCTCGTGTTACTTGTGCCTGATCTGTTAAGTAAAAGAGTAACGTACAAAGATGATATGTTGGCATGACTGAGTCTCTATAGCGTTTGGCCCGGTTGCACTCTGCGTTTCCTTGCTACTTCTGTCGCCAATAATAAGCCGTGACAATAGGTCCATTGGTCAGAAGAAAGAGAAACAATATACCGCTGTCAGTACAGTAAGGATATTCATAGAACCAAGAGCCAAGCACTAACAATCGCTAGGTTAACCCATTCCCCGTAGACGACAAAGATAGCTAGGATAATAAACTACACAATGTACCATTGCACTATGTACTATGTGTCCTTGCACGTATTTTGAAGTGCAAGGACTTACAACATAGAAAAAGTGTGTACATTAATCATTTTCCAATATGAAACTAACTTCATCAAACCCTCCCATAATGCATTGCGCACTTGGGGTCCGGTAGAGACCCGAACACCGAAGACTGGGTGAAACGCAGAGTGTGACCCGGTGCGGTCGACTCATAGGGTCTGAGCCCCAGCATGAGGCACACACACACACACACACACACACACACACACACACACACACACACACACACACACACACACACACACACACACACACACACACACACACACACACACAGAAAACTTATACAAGATGGGGTGTATATATTTATATATATTTATCTTATATATATTTATATATTTACATTATATATATTTATGTGGTATAGCAATAACTGTTTCTCACATTGTCACCTTTCAGTGCCCTGCCACGTGTGGTTGTGTGTGTGTGTGTGTCTGTGTGTGTGTGTGTGTGTGTGTCTGTGTGCCTGTCATGTGTCTTGTGTGTGTGTGTGTGTGTGTGTGTGTGTGTGTGTGTGTGTGTGTGTGTGTGTGTGTGTAGATGTATAGGTACGTATATGCGAGTGCGTATGTGTGAGAGTGGGTAAACGTTCTGTGTGTCTCTCTTGACCTTCAGTTCAGTAACTAACTTCTACCTGCGACTCTGGGTTCATGTATGCAAGTCTGTGCATGTGAAAATTGCTCGTACTAGAGACCGGAATCACAACTAAGTCAAACACCAGTGTTCTTGGCAAGTCTTGAGCTGTTGTTTTGGAATGCATGAGTAGCACCTATCCTCTGTGTGTCCTATTAGGCTGCATAGGACGACCCTGTGTCTACTGAAGGCAATGATTCATCTGTTCTTCTTTCTTCCTCTCTTTCAAATACTTATTTTGTACTCCCCGGTCTCATTCTTTCTTCTTCCTCCCTTCTCCCCTCCCCGTTGTCATCCTCTTCACCTCACAACTGTTCGCTCTGTCTTTCTCCGTCACTCTTTTTGCCTGTCCATCTTTCTCCCTGGTCACATTTTCCTCCTCCAGGGTACTCAGCTCATCTTCAATGCTGCCAAGGAGTTGGGACAGCTGTCCAAGCTAAAGGTGAAGCACCCTTAACTTCAGCTCGCACCCTTCACCTATATATTATCAGGAGTCTGCATGAGATGCAGCTTAACATGGCAGTCTGTGTGAATCTCTCTCTCTCTCTCTCTCTCTCTCTCTCTCTCTCTCTCTCTCTCTCTCTCTCTCTCTCTCTCTCTCTCTCTCTTCTCTCTCTCTCTCTCTCTCCTCTCTTCTCTTCTCTCTCTCTTCTCTCTCTCTCTCTCTCTCTCTCTCTCTCTCTCTCTCTTCTCTCTC
>OLKM01001232.1:20913-30913 GCA_900291075.1 Melanogrammus aeglefinus | reverse complement strand
GTTCGGTCTCATCACACCTCACACGGACCACAGCACATCGCCAGGCCTTCCTCCAAGAGTCCTCCTCTCACGCTTCTCTAAACCCGCCTCAAAGCCCTGTTTATGGGTCTAGGGTACCTATGAACACGCTCAGATCCACCTCCAGCTCACAGACGTTGGAATGGAAGTGGTGGGCGGCCTCATATGTACCCCCCCCCCCCCCCCCAGTGGATGGGTTGTAGAGAAAGGCCAGAGGAAGGTCTGGTAGAGACTGGGGCTGCTGGTGTCCGTGGTGGGACGACGTGCTTCCTCACTGCCTCACGGTCTGACCCTTCTCCCCTACCTGCCTCTCCTCCAGGCTCCGGAGTGGATGACGCCGTGGGGGAAGTCTCCATCCACGTGGAGATCTTCACGCACCCCAACACTGGCGAACACAAGATCACAGTGAAAGGTACGCGTGAAGGTGTACTGTGAGGCTACAGACGCCCCCACACCCACCTGAGTGCCACTCAGGGCATTCTCTCTTCGTGTTTCACCATCTGGCTATGTCCGACTCTCTCATGCCGAGTGAGAACCTGCTCCTCTTCTGTTCTATCCATGGATTCTGTCTCGAACGGAGAACTTTCTCTGTCGAGGACAGATGTGTGTGAATCCTAGCTCGGCTTGCATCAATAGAAAGCTATCACACTTATTCTCAACTCTCATGTGTTTCAATTATATTCTCTCTCTCTCTCTCTCTCTCTCTCTCTCTCTCTCACTCTCTCTCTCTCACTCTCACTCTCTCTCTCTCTCTCTCTCTCTCTCTCTCTCTCTCTCTCTCTCTCTCTCTCTCTCTCTCTCTCTCTCTCTCTCTCTCTCTCTCTCTCTCTCTCTCTCTCTCTCTATCTCACACTCTCTCTCTCTCTCTCTCTCTCTCTCTCTCTCTCTCACTCTCTCTCTCACTCTCACTCTCTCTCTCCCCCCCCCTCCCTAGTGGTGGCGGCCAACGACCTGCGCTGGCAGACCCAGGGAATCTTCCGGCCCTTTGTGGAGGTCTACATCATCGGCCCCCACCTCAGTGACAAGAAGAGGAAGTACGCCACCAAGTCCAAGAACAACAGCTGGGCTCCCAAGTACAACGAGACCTTCACATTGTGAGTAGACGGCAGAGAATAGATCCATCTGTTGGCCGCTGCCCTGACCGGCCGCAGTTCACCTCATGGCCTATAGGGGGCCTCGCAGCCATGTGATGCAGAGAAAACCGCTAAGTCAAACTCAAAGGGAACTAGAGATGTTCCGATACCATTTTTTTACCCGATACTGATTCCGATTCCTGAACTTGAGCATCTAGCATTTTTAACTACTATAGCACTTGTTCTAGTGAAGGGTTCTCTTACGATGACAGCAATATATAGTCGGTTCACTTATGACAAAATTTATCATTTACATTTATAATATATAATTCTGATGATTCATTTGTATTCTTGTAGTTAAGCGTCGATGCATCCTTGTTTTTCCGACTTGGTAGCTCGAACGCACGTAGGTCGGCGATGGCGCGTTTCCCATTCCGACTTTTCCACCTCCGACCGTTAACGAACACTGCAGTGTTTGGGATGTTCTCTGCCTGCGTAGTAAATGAGTCGCGTGACTTCAATACTCGCCGATACCCGATACTGATACTGGTATCGGAACAACCCTATAGGGTACATTGACCCACTGTGTCCCCGTCCCCGTCTCTGCTGTCTCCCCCCTCCTGTGTCTGTGTCCCCCCCCTCCTGGTGTGTGTGTCCGTCCCCGGTGTCCCCCCCCCCCTCTGTGTGTCTGCCGCCTACCCCCTCCTCTGGTGTCTGTGTCCTCCCCACCCCCCCTCGGTGTCTGCCCCCCTCGTCCAGCCCCCTCGCCCGGTGTCCTGGTGTTCGCTCTTGTTGTGTGCCCTCTCGTGTGTGTGTCCCCCCGGTGTCACCTCACCCCGTCTGCCTCCTACCTGCGTGTCGTGCTGCCGTCCCCTCCCTCCTCCCCTCGTGAGCCCGAGCGCGCTCCTGTCCCAGCCAGCGCGCTGAGCAGCGAGGTGGGCCCGGAGCTGTACGAGCTGCAGGTGTGCGTGAAGGACTACTGCTTCGCGCGGGAGGACCGCACGGTGGGCATGGCGGTGCTGCAGCTGCGGGACGTGGCGTCCAAGGGCAGCGTGGCGTGCTGGCTGCCGCTGGGTCGCCGCGTGCACATGGACGAGACGGGCCTGACCGTGCTGCGCATCCTGTCGCAGCGCAACAACGACGACGTGGCCAAGGAGTTCGTCAAGCTCAAGTCGGACCAGCGCTCCGTCGAGGAGGGGCGGAGCTAGGGCTAGACCCCGCCCCTAACCCCGCCCCTAACCCCGCCCCCCCTCCATGGGGCACTGTCGGGAGGAGGAGCACGCAGAGTGTGTGTCCGACGTGGTCGCTACGCTCGTGTTGAAGGACGTGTTCGTTCGTCTGCTGTGAGTCAGCTTTGTGTTTTTGTGTTACACAAAACATTTGGTTGTCCGTACCGCACACAAAAAATATTTTTATTGTAATACATGTATCATCAATCAATCACAAACACATTTCAAAAACGTGTTTAAAAAAAAAAGACATCCATGACCGAGTGAAGGACATTTAGTAATATATCTATACAGAATTTACAGCCATTCCAATCCAACATTGTAAAACAATTTCCAAATAACACACACCTCCTTTTGTATGGTTACGGGAGGGTGTGTGTCTACTTGGATCTTTCCTTCATATTGTTTGCCAAATCCCGCCTCCCCGTGACGTTCATTCCAGTGCACGCTGTCCCTGCACTGACAGGTGCCCCCCCACAGAGAGCGGAGGGGTGGGGGGGGGTCCTAGCACTGCCAATAGATAATGAACTGAAACCCCGCCCGCTCGAAGCACAATAGGACCGACCTGTCTGACGGACGGGCGAGACGACCAATCGGGCGCAAAGGCCTCACACATTCCAGAACACGTTGAAATAGAATCGATCCTCGATCGTTAATGTCTCGTTTACGTCCAATCATGATGACCTACGTCATTTTATCGATTTACGATCTAATCTGCAGATGTTGTTTCTCTATACTTAGATTCACCATTTAAAGAAAAAAGTTACAATAGAGGTCAAGGCATTGTACTTGAAAGAAAGACGCAGCCCTGTCTGTCTGTCTGTCTGTCCCTGTGCATCCGTCCGTCCGACCCTGTAACAGACTGCCTGATGCCTGCTATGCCTTGTGTCTCGTGCACCCCCTGTGTGTCCGTCTCCCTGCCACTGCTCACCTGATGAAGACAAGCCTTCCCCCAGCACTGTGATTCATCAGCCTGGTAGAGAGACTCAACGTCCGAGAGAGAGAGCAAGTGTGTGTGTGTGTGTGTGTGTGTGTGTGTGTGTGTGTGTGTGTGTGTGTGTGTGTGTGTGTGTGTGTGTGTGTGTGTGTGTGTGTGTGTGTGTGTGTGTGTGTGTGTGTGTGTGTGTGTGTGTGTGTGTGTGTGTATGTGTCTGTGAGCCTGTGAGTATTTGGAGTTCATATCGTTCTACATGTCTTTAATGTCTCTAAACGAGATAAGGTGTTTCGATGTTGAACCTCATAGAGCTACCGCTGTTGCCTGTTACCTACTTTTGAAGTACTATGATTTAATTACTACAGAACATCATCGCATAATAGGGATATTAGAGGGGGAGGATGTCAACAAATACTTTTTTTTTTTTTTAATGATTCTCAAGTGTCTTCTAGTTGTGAATTTTGTCGTAATGTTTTTGTCGGTCTTGTTTCATTGACAACAGTCCCATGGCTAACAGCCTGATGGAGGGGTATAGAGTTGCACTGAACGATGGCCACCGAGTAGATTGCCTTTGTCAAAAAGAAAAATCTCGCCACTCCCCTTCACCTTACGGGCAAAACATTCCAAAAACAAGTCGTCTCGCTGGTGGACCTCGCAGTGCCATGGTGAAGCCGGCCTCAGTCCCGGGGCTGGTACAGTGTGGGTGATGATGACCACCAAGCCCTCCCACCTGCAAATGGCTTGTTCATTTTGTCACAGGGAATGCACAAGTGAACTCGGACCCCCTTCCCCATCCTAACTTTATATATGTAGAAATAAACTATATATAGGTGCTGTTAGATACCCCACACCCCACCCCCCCCCCCCCCCCCTCATTAAGGGCTGTTGAACAGACCACCCCTGGCCTGGCTCATTGCAGAGGGTCTTACTTACTGTATGTGCTTGGATAAATCGAAGGTGTGTGTGTGTGTGTGTGTGTGTGTGTGTGTGTGTGTGTGTGTGTGTGTGTGTGTGTGTGTGTGTGTGTGTGTGTGCGCTTATGTGTACATATGGAAAACGCAGGGTGTTTGTATATGGGGGGCTTATGTTATTTCCGATGGGACGTCCCGACCCCTTTTGTTAAACGAGTGCAGAGCTTTGAACAAACGGGTTCCAGAGAGGTTCAGTGGGAACACTGCATGAAATCGAAAAGGAGGCGCAGGGAAATGAGGCGGACATTTATGTCATTAACAAGCGGACACAGTAATCGATGTGTTTGTTGACTTGAAAATACTTTCCGGGGAATCGATTTTGTACGCCTGTTGGCAGAAGGAGCAGCAATGGTCATTTTATTGAATTAAGGAGAAAAACAGTGTTGAGCGATGATTATGAAGAACAAACGACGGGATGGGCTGGAGGTTCCAGGAGAAGGAACCGGGGTCTACGTTGATGTCTCCTCTCCTTCTACCCCACCCAGCACTGGTCTCCGGATGGATCTCTCTTGTTAGTGTCACTGCCGGTCAATTGCCTGATCTTTTCTATGGCGGGACAACTGAACTCTATGCATCCGACGACGTGGGACATTTTATGTAGATTGTGGTTTCTGAAGCAGTCTTTCTAAGGTTTACATTCGTGACTTATTAGCATCAGCACATGGTGTCTGTTTGATAGGTTTCTAAAAGCGATTGCCACGCGACAGAGATGACACGAGAATGGACCTGGGGACGTGAAACAGAACGATTGTTGTTATTTGCGTGTTGGACACTGTAAATAGATGAGCTCAGACGTGTGCTTTTATCAATTGAGAAATAGTACTCATGTACAAGACACATATTGTAACTTAAAGCCGTGAAAGGTTGTTGGGTAGTTTGGCTATAACATGTGGCTGAGAGAGAGAGATGGTCTACCGTTGTCTGGTTTGATTGTTGTCTGACTTATTTTTTGGATATGTAAGAGTTTACGAATAATAACGTCCGCCAAACACAGAGATGTTATGTCTTTATGGCAATGACAAATCAACGGTAAAGAAAAAGGTCACGGATCTTCAAGGGTTCCGAAACACACCACGGCTAAATCGACTCCTGATCAAAACAGAACCACTCTGTGGACTCCGAGGGGGGCTGGAGAACCGGGACCTTGTGTTCTGATGTTCTGCTACCGACAAAGATCAACCATTGGAATGCGTCTCTCTCTTCAGGGTCCGTAGCTCAACGGTCTGTCTGGTTGGACTCTTAACGGGGGGGCCTTATTGGAGGGGTTCTGGGGGGGGGGGGGGGGGGGCAGGCATGCACACCGATAGGTTGAGCCACAGGGTTCTTGTTTGGGGAAAGCACAATGAAAAGTGTGTCGTGCGTTCCGGGGGGCCGGTCAGGCCATCTGAGGAGGCGCACGTTGCCCGCCATGCCACACCGTGATGCATGATGGGAAATATTAAAAAATAAAAAAATTAAATAAATGTTCTTGTGCCAGCACGCAAAATAATTTTGTGTTAATTGCCAATGGTTGTCTTTTATTTAGATATGGAAATCGCTGTTTTCTATTTTTCAGAGGTTTGTGAATACTATAAATAACGTATTGCCGATGATGTGTAGTGGTACCAGGTACGCGCATGAGAGATTTTGTTTTGATACAAGAGATGTTTCTAATTCTTTCTTTTTTTAATTTCTCGCTGGTTGTTCTGAACGGGGCGCTGACGACCGCGGGACTGCGGTCCCACGGCGGTCCTGCTTCCAATAAAAGACGACGCAGAGCTCCACACCGTCTCTGTCTGCTTCTTACTCATCGCACTCTTTATTCTCAGGGTATAGTCTATATAGATGTAGCGTATCACAGTGGTTCTCAAACATTGAACCTTGAACCTTAAAAAAGGTGGCAAATACTCACAATTTAGTGAGGAACATGAGTGAGTCTGTTGCAATTGTTGCGAATTTATTGCAGGGTACCCCTGCAGTACCCCTTGGGAACCACTGCTCTATCGGTTATGGCGTGTAACCGCTAGTCTACCTGTAGCCAACCTTGCGCAAAAGACCCCAACCACCTCATGAAATCACATGTTGGCAGTGGCGAAGCTGGACCTTTTTGGGGTGGCCTCAAGCCCACCCAAAACTTGCCTTAGCCCACCCTTTCGTTTCGTCCTCAAATCTAATATTCTATTTTACACAAGCAATGAGAGGATGGATGCTGTACACTAATGAACAGGCTCAAATGGGCTAGTGAAATCGAGCACAACCTTCCTGCAGGACTCTCTAACCTCTGATTGGTGGGTGGGCGTCTCCTGTTTGACAAAACCAAAAATGCAGCACGAGCGCACCCAACATAGTTTCTGCTGTTTTTCTGTCAAAGAGGCTAGCTAGTCTTTATCAGAAAATACGCGATTTCCAGCTGTGTTATAACATGACCTGGTATTAATAATAAATAATAATAATCATTTAATAACCTTGACATAATCTGTCAGATGTCTATTAAATGACAGTTGACCACAAGGTGATTCTATCGATGCCTCTTCTTGAATTGCTTCATATTTTAGTCGGTAGAGGCTTGTAATGCTGCGTAGCATGATAAGCATGATAAGCAAGGTGCAAGGAGCAGAAAAAGTTGACATGGGGGCTAATTTTCAGTTGAAAAAAAAACGCTAGCATTATTTTATCAGCTATGGGCGTATTCATTGCCAGAACAACGTGAGCTAATCAACAAGTACAACATGTTCTAATATTATGAGGGGGCGTGAGCGGCAAAGGGTACTTAGTGTCTTATTTGTGTATTTAATAAGTTGCTTAATTTTATTTTATTTTCAATAAACATAATACCAAGGGTCAGAAGTTTTACAAGAATTTAGATCTTACAAAGTCATGACAAGTGGCCTTGGTGTCTTTATTCATGCTTGAAAGATGAATATTATTATTTTTTTTAAAGGGAATAAGCTGATGAAGCTGACAAGTGACCAATGTTTACTGTTTAAAAATATTTTTAATTAAATGCAAACCCCAGTGAATCATTTGCTCTTGTTTTCTTGTTTTGAAAATCCACACAGACTTAGCCTTCTTGTTTTAATTTTAGAAGATTGTGTTTTAAAAACTGGACTTGGAAATTGTTTTAAGTTGTTGCAGATGTTATCTCCGCTAATTTTATTAATCTAAATAAATAAATATTAGGTTCTCAATAGTAGGCTATTTCAATTCAGAGAGGCCGTGAAAAAAAAGAACCACTGTTTTTAAACTGAAAATTAGCACTCTTTTATTTATAAGTTTTATAAAAATGTATGGGTGCCTGAAAGTGGGACAACATTGTGTCGTGCTCCCAAAATAGTGGTCTGTTTCTCATAGTATTCGGCTAGTACATGTTGTACATGTGTATTTTTTTTGCCTCACAGGTTTTATAAAAATGTATTTTGATACAATTTATAAAATTGTATGGGTCCATGGAAGTGAGGCAACATCATTTAGTGCTCCCGAAATAGTGGTATGTTTCTCGTATTAATAATATAGTACTTGTTGTACCAATGTGTTTCAGTAACATTTTCAGGTCATTTTTGAGTGAAACAAAGGAAATTTAATATACCTCAAATTTGTTATTACAGTTCACATCCATTGATTATTCCTTCATCAAAACAGTCTTTTTTCCTTCCATCACTTTAGTGGGTTCAGAACTGCATTTATTTTAGCTGACACTGCCAGCTATTTGGCTTAGACAAAACAACACGCATAGTAACTAAGAAAAAGGTTGTGGAGAAAAAAAATCTTGGACAGGAAATTGTATATACTTCATATACCCCTGTGGCTTCCTGGGCTCGAGCCCCCCCGATAGTCAGAACCTAGATTCGCCCCTGCATGTAGGTAACAAAAAATAATCACTAAGACGCTTTGAATAAAAGCATCTGCTCAATGAGAAAAAAGTGTGGTGTAATAATGTCATGATATAGTAAGTGTAGTTAAAGTAGCGCCCTTTTAAAACGTCTTACAAGCACTGCGCTGCTCTATGATAATCAAGATCCATTAGGTCCTACAACCCGATGACACGGATGGGGGGGGGGGGGCGTCAGGCCCTGCGGAGGAAGGAGATCTTCAGGGCGTCGGGGATGTCCAGCTGGCCGGCGTGGAGCTCCGGGGGGGGCAGGTAGGGCAGCGTGACGGGGTACACGTGGCCCACGTCCATCACCAGCTGCGGAGGACGGCCGTCGGAGCGCCGCTTCAGGACGCTCTGTCGGAGCGGGGGAAGGGCGTTAATACAGAACGCCCGTCTCCACCACCTCCACCACCACCACCAACACCATGTCCACCCTCACCACCACCACCACCACCACCTCCATCACCACTACTGTCTCCACCTCCATCTCCACACCACCACCAGCATCACCACCTCCACCACTATCTCCACCTCCATCACCACTACTGTCTCCACCACCACCACCACCACCACCACCCCCACCCCCACCACCAGCATCACCACCTCCACCACTATCTCCATCATCACCACCACCACCTCCACCAGTGCTCCTAGTATGTTATAAAATATGCAATAATAATAATATATACAATAGGCCTAACATGAAGCCATTAATTACCAGAACGGAGCGTATGAAATTCAGAGTGACTTTTTCTTCCAGGTCGCTTTGTGGCGTGTAGAGTTTGAGTATCTTCAGGATCTGTTTGGACAAAAATAAGAGCTGTCTTAGAGAGAGAAAGAGAAAGAGAGACAGAGAGAGGGGGGGAGAGAGACTGACACACAGACGCACAGACACAGAGATCGAAAGAGAGGAAGAACAAGGGAGCCACCTGCTGGCTGGATAGTACATTGCAGGTCTCGACCAGCGCCTCTGCGTCCGCCTCCGTCTTCTTCCCCACTTGCAGCAGCTGAGCGGCCTGGATGAGCGGCTCCAACTCCGCCACAGCGCCTCCTGCCTGCAGGTTGTGGCTCCGCAGCCACTCCTCCAACACACTGATGTTATATCTTAAGCAGGGAAAAAAGCAGTAGGGCCGAGCGCTCTGAGTGGCCAACGACGCGCGTCGCGATGTAGGTCGCAATGGTCGCGACGTATGGGTCGCGACCAATGCGACCTACGACCCATATATAGCCTATTAGCCTACGACCTATATATAGCCTATTTCTTTTGTTAAATGTCATTAAGCCTAATAAGGTATTATGTACAAAGTTCTTCGTTATAGAGCGATAGACTTTGTTAGAATGTTGGTAAAATATACGTGTAACGTTAAAAAACCGCAGTGGTACAAGCGACAGTGATGGTAGGTTAGTAATCAAGAAACCGGGTGATCGATTCTCTCCGTGGTTGGGATTAATTTTGCTCCTTTGGTCAAACTCACTGACGCAATCGGCCTCTATCATTTCAACATTTTAGCATGATTAAGTACGATGGTATGATAATAATACGGCAGCCCCCATATGTTTCATATGATAAGAAATGACAGTGTTACCACTTATGTTTTATTTGATAAATATCGACATTGTTTGATTTGATAGAAAAAAAAAAACGACAGTTAGGCCTACCCCTTATGTTTTCTTTGATGGCGACGATAGAATACGACAGGTGTTTACCCCTTATGTTTTCTATGTTGATGAAAACGCAGTGTGTACCCCTTATATGTCTTTATTTGATAAAAAACGACCAGTGTTACCCCTTATGTTTTGTTGTTAAAAACACAAGTGTTACCCCTTTATGTGTTTTTGATGACGGCCTGATTTTAAAAAAACGACAGTGTACCCCTTTGTGTTGTATTTGATTAAAAAAACGACGTGTTACCCTTATGTTTTGT
>OLKM01001232.1:0-15404 GCA_900291075.1 Melanogrammus aeglefinus | reverse complement strand
TCCTCTCTCCTGAGCGTTGGGACGCGAGGAGGAATAACCCTGTGACTGGGCAGCAGACTGCTGACACTGTGAACGATCTGCGTGTCATTCGTAGACAGAAAGCTCGCTTAGCGGCCAATACAACATACCTCTCACCTTCTTCCCAAATCGTATTGATCAGATGCTGCGCCACCGAGGTCACAGCCCAGATAATTCAAGTACAAGAATCAAGCATGTATGCGGTAATGGCAGACAAGGCTAAGGATGGGCACACAGAACAACTCGATGTGTGTGTGCGTTATGTTGCACCAGAGGGTAACATCAAGGAGCGATTTCTGAGCTTGAATAAACTGGATGGCTATGGTGCCAAATAGGGGTGTAACGGTACACGTATTTGTACCGAACCGTCACGGTACAGGCACTTCGGAGCGGTTACAGAGCTCTACCGAGGTACGTAAATGTGGTGTACATAGCGTTAATATGGCGAATTTAAAGGCTTGTTTTGCGATGCGGAATTCAAAATTTGAAGTCAGAGTTCCACCCGGACCGTTTAGCTAAAGTATACTACTCCGACTCTGTAATCCGACTCCGTAACTACGGAGACCCCTCAGCAGCTCTCTGTTGGGATGTCGGATACTGTAGTGAAGAGTAGGTTCTACTGGAGCCAGGAACCACCAGGAAACAAGGATTCATTTACTTGAATTGAAGGGAACTCAAAAGACACATAGCAAACACCTTCACACACTCAGTTGTGGTGAGGATGTGGTGAGAACAAAGGGGGGAAGGCCTCACTAGGCCTCTATTTATAGTGGGAGGAGCTATTGATTACCCTGAATCACCACCTAGTGTCCATTGTGGAGGGGAGGTCAAGCTGAATAAACTTACAGTTTCTAACAGCCGCCCCCGGATTTGTGCAGCAAATGCGTTTCATTTTGTTTCTTTGTCTGTGATTTCCGGTAATGGGATTAATTTTGAAACAGGGCGTATGTATGCTCGGCCTTTAAGGATGACCTTAGCACTGCGGACCATTCCATCCTTTCCAGGGTAGGTTTCAGTTATCCTTCCGATGGGCCAAGATGCTCGAGGATATTGGGGGTCAACTACCATCACCACCTGACTTGACTTCATGTTCCCTTTGTCAGTTTCCCATTTCTGCCGGATTTGAAGGTTCGGAAGGTAATGGCGAATAAAGGCTGTCCAGAAATGGTCTGCTAAGATCTGGCTGTGGCGCCATCTCCTCCTGCCAAGGAGTTCACTTTCACAGTAGATTGCCTGAGGAAGAGAGGAGTCGGGCCGCCCCATCAGCAACATATTTGGTGTGACAGGGTCTGGGTCAGCAAGGTCAGAGGAGATGTATCCGAGAGGTTTTGAGTTCAGAATACCTTCTACTTCAACCATGACTGTGTGTAGGACTGTCTCCGTTGTTGGTTGGTTTCCTACTGCAACATGGAGGGCCATTTTAATTGATTTTATCTCTCGTTCCCAGCTTCCACCAAAATGTGGGGCAGATGGCGGATTGAATTGAAAGTTCACCTGTGTGTGGGCCAATTGCTGCTTTAAATCTGGTGCCATGGCCTGGAAGGCATTTTGCAGCTCTGCCTCTCCTGCTCTGAAATTAGTCCCACAGTCAGAGAGGAGTTCAAAGGGTTTCCCTCTGCGTGAAACAAATCTTCTGAAGGCCATCAGGAAGGTATCTGCATCCATACTGTCAAGCAGCTCGATATGTATGCAGCGAGTTGTCAAGCATTTGAATAGAATGCCCCACCTTTTATCAGAGCGGTGACCTACTTTAACTGTGAATGGCCCAAAACAGTCCATGCCTGTGGACCAGAAGGCAGGCTTAGACAATCTAAGGCGGCGAGGGCTGGTGTATGAACGACAAGGTGCTCTCGAAGCATTGTTGGGACTTGAACTGTGAATTGGCTCTCCATCTTTGACAGTCTAAGGGCAGGCACTGGTGTTGATATGCTGTCGTATGGCCTGGCAACCACGCAGCCAGAATCCATGTATCTGCGTCTCATTTCACCCAGTACGCGCTCTGAGCCTGGGTGGAGCAGTTTCTCGTCATAATGCTTGATAATGAGTTTGGTTAGGGGATGTTTTGGATCCAATACAATTGGATGGATGTTTTCATAATCAAGTGTCTCCACTCTTCGAAGTCGACCTCCCACTCTGATGAGACCAGTATCAGAGTCATATTCAGGAGACAGGGGAAGTAATTTGCTACACTTTGGTATGGCCTTATCAGCTTTGAGGGCATTGAACTCCTCAGGGAAGCTCTCCGCTTGGCCCTTTGCAGCAGATGCCTTTCTGAGCTAATGTAGCATTGTGCTGTATTTGAGTTGTGATTCGCCGCCCCGTATAAGGTATTCTTTGTTTCTTGTATCAGATCATCCCAGTTGCTGTACTTCTTCGGATCTGGGAGGTTTGAGATAGCTGACATCACTGTGCCACAGAACATCGTTTTCCTGAGTTCCTCAACAGGCTCTGATTCAGGTGGCGCACATGGATTGGCAGGCCAGCAGTTGCTGCTCAACAAAAGGAATGGAGGGCCTTGACTCCATCTGTGGCGCTGAGAAAGCTCAAGGAGGGTTTTTCCACTGGTTATGTCGTCAGCTGGGTTATTCTTTGTGTCAACATATCTCCAGTTCTTTATGTCAGTCATAGTTTGAATCTCAGCTATTCTTGTTCCAACAAACATCTTGTAGCGACAGGATTCCGAGCTGGGTTATTCTTTGTGTCAACATATCTCCAGTTCTTTATGTCAGTCATTGTTTGAATCTCAGCTATTCTTGTTCCAACAAACACCTTGTGGCGACAGGATTCCGATGTTAACCACGTAAGGACTGTTGTGGAGTCTGTCCAGAGGGTCACTGACTGTATTGGGATAGTGAGTTCAGAGCTCAGAAGGTTAGCCAGCTGGGCACCAGATAGGGCTGCACAAAGTTCAAGGCGAGGGATAGATAGCTGGCGTTTAGGGGCTATACGAGACCTGGCCATGACGAAAACTACTTGGTTGTCATTATGCTCGTCTTTGATCTGAAGATAGGCCACAGCACCATACACACGCTCAGAGGCATCACAGAATACATGCATATGGGATTCTGAGGTGGCTGTGTCACTATTAAGGGGCAGATAACAGCGAGGAAAGTGAATGTCAGGAAGATTCTGCAGTTCCAACTCCCATGCTTGCCATTTTTCCAACAGACTATCTGGTTTGATGATGTTATCCCATTCTCTCTCCTGCTTCCATAGATCCTGCACCAGGATCTTTGCACGGGCTGTAAAAGGGGCCAGATAGCCCAGAGGATCGTATTGACTTGCCAGCACCTTATATGCATTTCTCATTGTAGGCTGATGGTAAATGATGGATCGGTTCTTGTAACCCAGCATGTCTGTGAAGCAGTTCCATTGGAGGCCTAGTTAGATCTGTGATGGCCCAAAACAGTCCATGCCTGTGGACCAGAAGGCAGGCTTAGACAATCTAAGGCGGGCTGGAGGAAGGTCTGCCATTTTGGGAATGACTGGATTGGCTCTCCATCTTTGACAGTCTAGGCAGGCACTGGTGTTGATGCTGTCGTATGTCCTGAGAGCCACATTTCACTAGCTTTGGACCTTGCATCTAGTGGGAGATGCTGTATTACAGCTGGATCATTACTTGCCCATTGTCTGATGTCAAACCCATCGTCAGCAAGCAGAGGTCTCATTTTGTCAATGAGGGACTTTGCCTCATGAGGGGAAGGAAAGCTTTGGAGGCAGTTATCGACATAAAAACAGTGTTGGACAGATTGGAAAACCTCATTTCCATCGCGGCTGTCTTCGACATGTTTGTGAACTGCATAGGTGGCACAGCATGGGCTACAGGTTGTTCCAAATGGTAAGACTTGCCATTCATAAACCCTGGGCTCCTGATTCGGCTGCATCCCTCTCCATATGAAACGCAGTAGAGGCCTATCCTCTTTCAAAAGGCATACTTGGTGGAACATGCCTTTGAGGTCACCGCACACTGCAATGGTGTGCTGTCTAAATCTAAGCAGGACTCCGAGTAGAGAGGGGCCCAATGTAGGTCCAGGTAGGAGACATTTGTTTAGGCTTTGTCCCATATATTCAAAGGAGCAGTCATATACATCGTTTTTTGTTGTGTTCAACAATGTGATGTGGGAAATACCAGGTTTCCTGTGGCTTGCTCACCTGCTCGTTGGGAATTATTTGGACATAGCCAGACTGCACAAGCTTATTCAGTTCCTCTTCATATATGTCAGAGAGTTTGGGATCTTTGGACAGACGTCTTTCTGTAGCGTAGAGACGGGGCAGAACAGCTTCCTTCGGAGCATTAAGGACAGGACTGTTGGGGGCTCGTAGCAGTGGAGTGGCATAGCGCATTACACCGTTTATCTCTACTCTAGTGGTCTTAGAATGGAGTAAATCAAGGGCCAGCTTGTCTTGCTTTGACCTTGTTGCTGTCTTTTCATTTACATAGGTAACGGTGTCAATTTGCCACAGCCGTTCAACATTCCTGAGCAATTCAATCTTGAAGCAAGTTACAGTGAAAGGTAGAGCATGTTGGGTTTGGACTAAGTTGGCTGGCCCTTGGAGGGCCCAACCAAGCCTGGTGCGTACTGCCAATGGGCCTCCAGGTGGCCCCATGCGTACCGGCTCTGTTGCTGTAATAAGATGGGCAAAGTCTGAACCAATGAGGACAAGAGGGCATACCATATCAATTGGCTGTAATGGGATTTCTCTGAAATGGTGATAGTGCTCTTGTAACTCCTTCACAGGATATGTGTGTTCTTACAGTCCAAGAGTCTCTGCAGTGAATGCTCCATTGATGACATGCCTTTCGGTTGGATGCTTGATAGGGGATATTTCAAAGGATACAGATGCTCCATTCACTTGCACTATATCCTGTCTCACTGTACGAAGGGAAATGTTTTCAGGCGTAGCTGTGAGGCCCAAACATTGGACAGCTTGGGGGAGCACAATAGATCTATCTGCACCGTCATCAAGGATTGCATGAGTTATAAGGGTTCTTTCCCCATTGTGGAGACATACGTTCACAACTTTCAGCATGACTTTATGGCAGCGATTGGGTTTGTCCATGTAAAGGAGCTCTGACGGAGAGGATGTTAGCATCACTGTGGCTGATTTGCTTGTGATTGCATCATGGAGAATAGTCAGGTGGAGCTCATTACAGGTGTTACATGGCTTCTTTAAGGTGCATTTATCCATTTTGTGTATTCTCCCACATTTGCTACATCTATCCTTCTCTTTGAGCCATTTCATAATGCAATTTCTGGATAGTTTTTTGAATTCTGAGCATGCGCCCAAAAGTGATCTCTGACATTACAGTAGGGACAATAAGGCTTGGGCTTATCGATATTTACCTGACAGGTCGAGGAGGGAGTATGTTTGGGTTGCCTCTCCAGTCAGAATGCCACGATTGATGCAGCGCTCCACAAATCTGTCTCTATACTGTACAGGTAATTTACTGATGAGTCTGTCAACATGGGACCCACACCTCAGCTCAGACCCATTAGGGCCCTCCAGGGACAGCAACATTCCAACAAGAGCATGGACAGAAAGGGCAAAATCATCAAAGGACTCTACATCACCTATACGAATGATGGGGGAATTTAATATTGCACCAATTTCACTCTGCACTCTACTTCTCTTTAAGTGATCGGAGAGCGGTGGAATAAGGTCTGGTGTCGTGCATGCAGGATCTGGCCAATTTATTTGCTCCTGGGTGCTGAGATGGTCTAGTAGTATTTGATATTTATACTGCTCAGTAAGATGGGGGTGATTATCAAGGAGGTTTTCAAGGGCCATTTTCAGCAGGGCGAACTCACTCTCTCTGCCACTCTTGAACACTGGAAGTGAGGGCCTCGGTATTCCATACGCAGAGGCTATGAACAGCTCCATCATATTTGGGGTTGGACCATGTGGGTCAATAAATGGCGGCCGCTGGGCTAACATGGCTTGTACTGGTGGTAAACGGCCAGTGAGAGTGGGCTGTTCAGGATTGGGCAGTGCTGCAGCACCATAAGGGGCCTGGACATTGGCTGGAGGTGCATTTACATTAGAGAAGGAAGAGGCTGTTACCTGGGCAGGTGCATGGTGACCGGTAAAAGGTAAAGCCAGGGTAGACAATGTGGGGACAGGCAATGGTGCAGCTTGAGCACTGGCTATATGGGGTAAAGAGGGAGCCTGGACAGGGGCTATGCTTTGCTGTGGTTGTTGAGGAATATGAAGGGTTTGGGAGGCGCTAGGTGCAATAGGAAGGCTAGGTTCAGGAAGCGAGGAAGTTACTGATGAATGAGGGTGAGATTCGACGCCTACCATTCTTGAAGGGGCAGGAGTGAATATCCTGGATGGAGGCAGATCGTTAAAGGAGGAGGTGGCTACATTACGATGAAGGGATGAGGTATCAGGGGCTCCGCCAGAGTGTTCATCTTCAGAGAGATTCTGTTGAATGAAACTAGAGACCAGCTGGGCTGACTGAAGCTCTTGTTCTTTAATACAAATGCGTCGGTTCATGCCAAACTCTCTGGCAAGTCTCTCTCTCTCTTTGTGTGCATCTGCTTGCCTGTTCTGGGCAGTTCTGGCAGCCTCATCGATGGTTTTGAATTGCTCATCAAGCTCCTTGTTCTCTTGACTTTGTCTTTTAAGCTCCTCAAGCTCGTCTCTCTTTTCCTTTTCCTTGAGAATGCTGGTTTGGAGATCACTCAAACTTGGGGCATGGTCACTTCCAGAGTGCCTACTAACTTGGGAGCCAACAGGGAGGCTAGGAACTGACCTGGTAGGATAAGTCTTCTTGCTGCTAGAGTGACGTGACCTATAGGATTGTGCTAGCTGTTGCTGGGGCATTTGGATCCCATAGTATACTGGGGGGTGCCTATCTCTTTTAGGTCTAGCCCCTAGTTCATGGGCAATTGACTTTGTGGGAGGTTGAGCTAGTGCTTCACATGGTACTGATTGGCAAGGGGATTTGGTGCTCACCAAAGAGAGTAGGCAATACTTGATTTAGGTGGAAGCTAGGATTTGTTTGGGAGTAGGTATTAATAGCACAGGTGCTAGTTGAGACAAATCTGCATTGTCCGGGTAAAGCTGAGTTGAGTGTACTCCCAATTCGGATCCATCCATCGTAAACACAGTAGAGGGCTCATCATCGATATCAATTATTTTAGCTTCAGCCATTTAAGGTTAATGTTGAGTGGTGTGGCTCAGTACTCCGGCTCGAAGGACCATTTGTAGTGAAGAGTAAGTTCTACTGGAGCCACGAACCACCAGGAAACAACGATTCATTTACTTGAATTGAAGGGAACTCAAAAGACACACAGCAAACACCTTCACACACAGAGGCCGTGACGGAGTGTTTGAAAAAACGCAGCTCTTCACTAGGCTCTTCGATAGTCGCACGAATCCTGTAAACGCATCGAATCACAACCGAGTTCCTTGAAACCAAGTTCAGGCTGAATAAATTCAGAACGCACCCGATGTATCGTATGCAAGGTCAAAACGCATAAATCGTTTCGATGATTTATGCCACCCTCGAGCGTAAACTATTGTACCAGGAAATGACGTCTCATACAAACACTATGCACTACATCTCGTGTTCTGCTGGAAGATATGTGCCTATTAGGGTTACTAGTCACAATATTACTCCTGTGCCAACACGCTGAGCAAAAAAGACTGATGGACAACCAACACAAGCCGTTATTAACTTGTTATTTGTATACCAGCATGCCAAGCTTGTGCAGTCGGCCTCTCCTCTCCGTCCGGTGAATTCTAAAAAAACAGGCACCTATACGCTGGAACATGAAGTACGTTTTGAGTCGTATTGAGATGGACCTGTGGACGCACAATGTTCTGAAACGAGCCAGGAAAACGCGAGAAAAAAAGATCGTGTACTGTGACTTGGCCTTGTGTAGGAGTGGTGAGACAAGGGGGAAGTCCTCACTAGGCCTCTATAGTGGGGAAGCTAGATTACCCTGAATCACCACCTAGTGTCCTTGTGGGAGGTCAAGCTGAATAAACTTGCAGTTTCTAACCGATACGCAATGCAATTTCAAAAGCTTTCCAAATCTTATTTGGTGTTTTATTGGTCCTTAAGGTGCAAAGTAAATAATGTACAAAGAAATTAGGTGCTAAGTCAAACCGGAGAAATGATTCCGGAAATGAACCGGAGGACCAATCAAAGCCCTTGCCGTCTCCGTTGCGTCGACCAATAGGTCCATGAAGTCGACAGATAGTTAAAAAATATTGGATGCTATCCGGCTATGGAGAGGGCCCTCCGTGTCTACTTACAGCACTTTAACATGCACACGCTAGGGATGGGCAGCGATCGTTGAATAGTCGAATAATCTGAGTCACGTAGAATATCGAATAATTAATGTGACTATCGTTATTTATTACACTGCTCTTCTCAATGCTGTTGACTTGCATGGGCCTTCACAACTTCCGGTGGTGAATAGCGTCCTCGATTGCTAAGCGACGTCAACGTCTTTGGCAGACTATTTCTGTCACACTCCGGGCCGAACCTTCACGGTCCTGAACCAGGTTTTCCCTCCGGCTATGCTGTGCCACCAGTGCACCTGTGGCTGGTTACCAATCAGCCACAGGGTAGCCTATCTAAGCCGCAGGTGGCCAGTTGGCCACTGCGGATTAATCTTCAAATGAAGCTGCAGCCAGGCCTGGCTGCAGCGAAGCTTCGCTACGCTGCAGTCACGCTGCTCCACTCCCTGCCCCTTGCCCCTGCCTCGTCCGTGAGTTACCTTCCCCCCCCCCCCCCCCCCCCTGTTATTGGACTTTCAGTTTGACATTCATTAAGAGTTTTTTGTTCCCTTGGACTGTTGTGCCCCAGTGCCTCGCCAAGTTCCTTAGTTTTCCCCGCTGCTGTTTGCCCGTGCTCCTGGAGCCTGCTGCTCATGACCATTGTGTTGGTAATAAAACTATCATTTTTTAAGCATCCTTTGTCTGCATTGTGGTCCATTTAGTTCCTCGGCCAGTGGCCGTGACAATTTCTCTGCTGATCAACACTACGAATGCAGGTAACAAAGAAATTGTAAAAAGACCCACCTGTGAAGTTATTTTTTTGACGTGTCTAGTTCACCGTCATGCAGGCTGTGTTCAGTAAAATAAATAAATAGTATTCCCAAATATCAAAGGGAAAACATCCGGAGGCTGTCTATGTGCATTGTTATGCACATGAACTAAACCTTGACCTTTGCCACACCTGCAAGACGATCCTGAAGCAAGAGATTTATTTGATCTGCTCGAGAACCTCTGCATTTTTTATTGTGTCTTTAATCAACCACGACCAGTTTGCTGCTGTTCAAAGAGAGCATCGTGCAGGAAGAGCTTGCAAATATCAACAACCCGATGATCATGGTCAGTTGAAACTCAGTCAATGCCCTTCTGAAGAATTTCGTCATAAAAACCCTTCAGAAATAATCACGCACCAACTGTACTAGGGTCTGCATTCCAAGTTATGCAAACTGTCAGTGGTCTACATGTTGGCTGTGTTCAAAACATTTGCTGGGCATCAGTCAGTACGTTTACAATTTACATGCACAGCTTAATCAGATTAGGGCCATAGTTTGATTTATGCTCCTCAATCGGAACAACTGCAAAATGTCTGAGATATACATTGTGGCCACCCCGCGCCCAACTGGGGGGGGGGGTGTTTCGGAACCGCCGCCAGCACCTGGAACAGGGCCCTCTCTGCGTACAGGTAGTCCGAGGGAAGTACGTGCCGTTCAGCGCGGCTGCACGGGGAGCACGCATCAAGCGCACCCGGACAATCATGAGCATTGGGTATCACCTGGGGGAGGGAGACGGCAGAGGCCCTATTTAAGGACCTGACACGCACCAGACCAGGGGAGACAGCCGAAGTTGGAGAGACGCGATCGGGCGGAGAACGCACCAACCCAACTAACGCCAGTACACTTCCCCACAGGACTGCGGGGAGAAACGGGAGCGATAGAGACACCGTCCTAACCGCCGGAAACAGACCCGGAGACGGCCCCTTTTTGCCCCATCTATGAGGAAAGAACCTATGTTTGCCTTTTGTTTTACCTTTTTAACGTGAGGTGCATGAGTAAAACTGTTGCCCTGCAACCCTGACTTCTGAGCGTGTCCTTCTCAAATCTCAGCCCGCCGACCGACTGGGGTTGCCACCAACATGGAGGTGAGAAAATCGATTCAT
This sequence comes from Melanogrammus aeglefinus, assembly GCA_900291075.1. Classification (NCBI taxonomy): domain Eukaryota; kingdom Metazoa; phylum Chordata; class Actinopteri; order Gadiformes; family Gadidae; genus Melanogrammus; species Melanogrammus aeglefinus. The sequence continues at coordinate 5,218 of OLKM01001232.1, read as the reverse complement.
TGGCCGAAAGAATTTTCTTTCCCGCGGTACGATTAAGGTGGCGCTTCGAGTGCCCATTTCAACTATGTGTAATAGAGCCACCGTTTGACCTCTCTTTACGCACTAGCAACAACAAACTCAGGCGGGACCGCAAACTTGCGAGAAAGATGTTTCAGTAGACAGCTGTCAGTTCACTCTTCGGGGTCCATGTCATTTCTCCGACGCTCCATTGTTCCTTCTCGGTCACATAATGCAGACTCTCTCTGTGGATAGACGGAACAATGGGAGCGTCTGAGAGAAATGGACCCAAAGTGAACTGACAGCTGTACGCATACGGCAATAATCCCTTTCTCCTCTATTGTCGTGTTTCAAATATGGACTTCAGGACTTCAGCCAATTTCCTCTTCTTCTACCATGGCCGAGATAAACCCTCACTACGAGTATTTACTTCTTGCTGAAAGTACCAGAGATTCGGAGAACCTGACAAGTCCCTTAAGATTCATATATATCAGAGAATATCCCCGTCAGTTTGGCCGCGGTGCAAATGAATGGAAGAAAGATCTTAAAAAGACATTTATTTTGATAGATGTTGCCCGAAAGTTACTTCTTTTACAATCCTCCGTTGATGACCAACATTTAGAAAGACATGTGGCCTACTTTTAAATCAGTCTTGTGGTGAATCGAAGTGTTACTACTTTTCCTGCTGTCGGCTCCCAGACCGTAGGTCGAGAAGCACAGGAGAGACGTTCCCTCAAGGGCCGATGTTCTCTCTGGGGTAGAAACATTCACTTTGACCGGCAGTGGGTCTGCTTGTCGGTCGGAATGAAGCGGCCACCGATTATTGACAGGCTAGGTACTTTAAGTTACCCTGGGTCGGTCATTAATATAAATTTGCCTTCTATTAATGACCAAACAGAGTGGAGCTGGAGTGCGCCAAGATTTGCCTTAGGCTAAACGGCAAGAAAAACAGAGGTCATCAACTACAACATCTCACCGGAGCATCAACGCGTGACAACAACTGGTGGGCACTGTGGCTGAAGGAAGTCCGAGGACTTCTAGTATCTGGGCTCATGGGTCAACTCAACCGAGCAGGACCTAAAGGTGAGCGAAGGCACTCACATGGAGGGCCCTGAACGGCATGACCTGTGTATGGAACTCCAAACCTCCCCCGTCAAATCAAAACTCAGCTTCTTCTATGCAACGGTGTAGAGTCTGTTTTCTCCTCTACAGCAGCGAAATGCTGGTCCCTGAAAGCCAAACCTTGGCAGAAGTCTTTAGACGGGTGCTACACCAGAATGCTGCGCGTTGCAGTACTTAACATCAGCAAGAGTACACATGTTACCAACAAGATCCTGTTATGAAGGAATACCAAGGGTAAGCGAGAAAGTAGCTGCCAGGAGAATGAGACTGGCGGGCACACTGCCAAAGACACCAAGGGCCCTATCTTCGCAATCCGCGCAAGTGATATAAGTCACTGGCGGATGCTGTCGGTTGCTAGTCTTTACAAACTGGCGCATAGCGTTCTTTTTGCCACCCAGCGGCCACTCGCGCGAGTAAATTAGGGAATTGATCTTGCGCTCCCAAGTGGGCAGGTGATCGGCGGTAAGGGAGGAGACTGTATCTGGCGCAAAACGGTATGGTGACGATTTCTGAAAACCAATTGCCGCTCTACTGACCAGGAAATACTGGTATTAAAGTCAGTGGCGCAGTTGCTTCAGATGCATCATTTTAAGGCGCGCATGCATACGGATTGCTTGTGCATCTCTCGCGCATACGCATTTGCTTCTCTCAATCTTACACGGCGAGAGCAGTCTACCATTTTTGCAACCATACATTAATATACTAAAAGGACAATAAAAATATTACCACACAAGGAGACATCATTTGTGGTGTCCATCAAGAGATATAATAATATAAAAATAATAATAAAATATATAAAAGAATATTTTGTCCTGCTGACAACATATTACGACGATTTCCTCCCAAGCCGCTTTCACAGCAAGCAATTTTGGGTGGGAGGTTTCTCCCATCCCCATTTATAAAGCCAGAGTCGCGTTCTTTTGACTACTCTGACAAGACATCGGTATCTTCTGTTGGTGACCTTTCATTGCGTGCGCCTGGGCAAACCCGCCATCATAATTAGCAATCCGCCATGGAAACAAGCGAGGCCATCGTTCTTAAAGGGATTGCGAGAAAAAAGCTCTGATTGGTCATTGCACGTTACGGCCCAAACCACACCTACGGGTAATTAGGCTGCTTCAGACCAACCCTTTTGACACTTGCGCCGCGGCGGAAATGTCAATTTATCCACCTGTAAATAGCGATAGCGCCGTAGAACCGCCCACCAAAGTACTTGCGCTTGCGCTTTCCCACTTGCGTTTCAGACCGTTAAAATAGGCCCCAAGAGCTGCCAGCCAGAAAATTGGTTACTATGGGAACTAGGGATGCAACGGTTTTCGGTTATTTTATGAACTCGTTTCGGTTCGCCCTTTTCGGTTCGGTTGAAACCCAGGTGAACCGCGATATTTCGGTTATGCGTGACATTAAAACTTTTAATTTAATATTTGGTTATAACGAAATGCGCGCATGTAATTGAGGCGTTTTAGACATAACTGTTAGGATCCCAGGGTGAGTTCTGCTTTCAGCGTGTCCTCTCCCCAACCGTGCAACAACCAAATCAGAATTTACGAACTTTCCCAATTACCAACAGCGCTCTGAATGAAGGACGCTGAGCATCCATGTGAGAAAGAAGCACAAAACTTTCCCGGTTGCACGGTTCATGGCGCGTCAACAAGAAACGGAGAAAAGAAAATTTGAAGAAGGCACCGTCATCTTACAAATCGCTGTATGGGAAATTTTGGCTTCAGCGTGGAGGTATGATTGAAAAAGGAAAAAGATCCCGGCAGCCAAACAGCACGGTGTGCAAGCATTTTGCTTTACGACGATCGCCTACTCCACAGGTACACATCTAACATGTTGAGCCCTTGCGCCGTCATCACCCGGCTGTAACTGTAAGGGAGGCAGCACGGAGATCTGGTTGTCGTCGCAAACGCAACCATCCATTGCTGAGCTGTTCAGCAACAATATTGCTTGTAATTCCGAAAGACACAAGGAAATAAACTAACTTCAATGGCGTCTTTCATAGGGAAAGACATGCACTCCTATTCAGTAGTTTTAGGCACGGATTCCGTCACATGATAAATGTACTCGATCGACGTTTCAATATCCCCTCCCGCACGCATTTTTAGCAGCAAAATAATTCCATAACTTTCCGAAGTGACTAGGAGAGAGTTGAAACCGACTTGAGACAAAGCCCCTTTCGTTGCTTCTTTCTACTGATGGCTGACATCAATAAGAAGCAACAACAAGCTACTACAGTGACTGTTCATTTTCATATCAGATTGGGAGCGAAGGCTACGTGCTTACAGGACTCTCCATTACGAGAGCCATACAAGTGAGCATTGGCACGAGAGGCTAAATGCAAGCAGTCAAAAAGAATGGAACCCTTAGGGAGAGAAAACCGCCTCTATTTCCAGTTACTACAGACAATGCCTCCCAACATTGTTGAATTGCCATCCGTGACACAGATGCCTTTGGGCCACACATTGGATGTTTTGCCCACACCACTAAACCTTGCAGCAAGAAAGCTGTAGCTCTAAATGCAGCGTCACGCCTTCTTAGGAAAGGTCAGGAGAGTAGTGGTATTTTTCCACAAAAGCACCACTGCGGCTGAAAGTTTTTGACCCAGAGCAAGCAATGGCCCTCAATATTACCACAGCACAAGCTAATACATGATGTTACAAACCAGGTGGAACACCAGCACATGACATGCTGGGAAAGATATGTGGAGCAGCAACCTCCATATTTTCTGCAATGGTTAGACAAGTCTGTGAAAAGAGTGGCAAAACTAGCCATGCTCACTGATAATGAGCTGAAGCTGGCCGAAAAGACCTCATACATTTGCTTGATCGTTGGAAAAAGATGACCAACTCTGATGAGCAGTGAATTCCTGTCCAACTTCTTCAATGCATTTCTCCCACTTAAGACAATGACTCTAAAATCCATGACACTAGATTGGCACAGGACAGTCCAAACTATCAGGCGAAGCAAAGCTGGCCATCACAAAGGACTTGGAGAAAAAGATATACACACCCAGATCTACTGGGACTATCTGCACAGGGCTACAATCTTGACCCCAGGTCAAGTCATTACCTTTTCTTGATGAAGCTGCCTGTGACCAAGTCTACACGGGACCTCATAACAGAAATTGTGGAGCACGGACATCATGGTATTGGTTTTTCTTAAATATGTCATAATGTGCTTTTACTATAATAATAATATATAATATAGATAAAATATTATTATTTCTGTATTTATTCTGCAGGTTTGAAGCAAGTACAAGGCAGGACCATCCACCAGAGGCAGGAGCAACCATCACCAATATCCCTCCTTCAAAGAAGACAGGCCATGCAGAGCTACTTGGGGGATTCTTTTAAAAAAAACAGGAAGAACAGCAAACCAAATGCACTCACCAAAAGCTATTGAGGAAGAGGTTTCCTTATACCAAAACAGCTGATTTGCCTTTCATGGCGCATGGTAATCCTTTCAGTGGCGTGGAGAATAAATCAGTTTTTCAAATTTCCCCAGATCCGAAGGCATGCACTTAAGTTCTCTGTTGTCCCTGGAACTCTGTTGCAAGTGAGAGAGTTTTCTCCACTGCAGGTGATAATTGTGCTGCAAGTCGTTCTCGTCTTGCCCCAGAGAATTGTTGACAGGCTTTGTCTTTTTACAGAAGAACCTCAAAACTAAAAGGAATAGATTTTTACAGGTTTTTGCAATTAATCAAAATATCTATTTGATACTGCACATTTAACCAGTACCACCTACCCAATTATGAGGAACAAGTTGCGGCAATTGTCCGCCAATTTCTTTTGATACATTTTATTTATATCTAATTGTTGTTGTTTGTTCTCTTGTTTCTTTGGAGGGTTGTATAATATAACAGTTAAGTATTTTATTTAAGTGTGTGATGGGACAATGTTTGTGTTTGAGTTTACTGTAATAATCGTTTAATGTTTACATTTTCATTGTTACTTGACAGTAGCCTACTGTATACTGCAGCTTGTTACTAATATTTAATATTGCCTGTTTTTGCAGAGGCAAGAAAAGTGTTTCTTTGTTTAAATAAATTTGTGATTTACTATCATCTGTTGCCTTTTTTACATTTAAGTATTTCTTC
>OLKM01001231.1:95000-157210 GCA_900291075.1 Melanogrammus aeglefinus | reverse complement strand
TTTTTTTGCTATGCCCTGCGCGCTCTCCCTCTCTTTCACCTACGCAAGGTTGCATTTTTTTTTTTGAAGAATGTTTAGTTTAGTTTTTTAGTTTTGTTCCATCAACGTTGTCACGACCAGCACTAACGTTTAGCGTTACCAATTAACAGTAGCCAATACGTTTCTTTTTGTGATCTAACTGACACAGGTGGAGAGAAAGACGAACATTTTGTTTAGAGCTGCAACAAGAAACAATAATCGATTATAAACCGCTCCTTGCTCTTTACCTATATTTTACTAGTTTTGGCCATACCTTTCACTTATGAGCTTGGAATGGCCATGACTTTTGCTAGGATAGGAAGCTTAATTTTATGTAACTTGTTCAAATTAAAAACAATAATACACTGGGTAAAACAAATTCATACTCGACTTAAAGCCTAGGGTATCGCGGAATTTTGGGAAAACAGCCGTTGAGATTCCGTTGCCGTTCTCTCTGGTCCCTCCTCCAAGTGCTACCTGTCTGTAGCTCCTCCCTCGGAACGTCAGTGATGCGCTTCATGTGAAATTCCAATTACATTGATAGGAAGACGAAAACACCATGTCGATCCGAGGTAATTAAAACAATTAAGTGCTGATAACTGCATAAAGTACATATATATACGCATCACATCCCTTACTCACAGACATACCATGTATGTTATCTCTTAAAATCATTGTCATTGCGGCTGGTAGAAAGTAGCTGAATCAGCCAAGCAAGTTAGCACCCAAATTAAGTGCAACTGTAATTTTGTTAGCATAAGCTGCTAGGCTCGTGAACGCTCACGCAGGGACGCACGGAACGTCGGTGGCATAAGTGACGGACACAGTCCCACAGCCATAAGAACCGGAGAAATCGGAGCCTCGCTCTGATTGGGCCAAGTGTAACATGAGCGGTGGCCAGGTTTTGGGGGGGCACACAGAGGCAGGGGAGAGCAAAGTGAATGTGCAGGATATTCTCTCAGAGCACTTCGCTTACATTATAGCTGACTGGCTATTTATGACCTTTTTTCGCTAAATATATTTTCAGTAAAATATCGCCTACACCTGTAGCTGCTTAATACTTTTTTTTATAAATGATACTGAAGATTTTGGTAATGGTTATTTTCAAAGCAATTACTTTGTTCTTGTCTTTCAACACTAGTCCACTGGTGCAACATGAAATTCAAACAAATACGGAAGAACTATGTAAATGATAAGTTTACCACTATCTTATTGGATGGGGGAGAATGGCTAACACAGTTTAGGTCAACTATTTTCACACTCCAATTATTTTTTGATTGTTTGGCAAATTTTCATGATTCAGGATTTTTTTTTTCCTTTCTTCTCTGCAGTGATAAGTGATGCGAGTTGATTTCATGGTAGTAAACTGAAAAAGGTGAGTACTCTGCACTGCAGTTAAGGATGTCCAAAAGATTACACTGTCGTAGTTTGTGTGTGCTTCAGTGAATACCCTAAAAAGGGTACGTGATGCATCAAGGGCTTTCATAAAAATGACACCACATTTTACAGTATGCGTGCGTTTATGGAAAGCTGTAAGTGTTCAGTTCATAAATTACAATGCTTTAAATGTCATGTTTTACCGCGCATCATCCGACGCTCTCATCTAAAGCGTTGCAGTGTCCAACTTTGCAGGCACTCCTTCTCTATGGGTCAACTTCCCACATGTGTCAGAAACAGTTGATCGACCCTTAAAGACCTTTCTCTGTCACCTAAAATCTCACACTTCAGTACGAGAGGTAAGTGCATTGCCCTTTAAAAACCTGTGATAAAACATTTTCAGTTGACCTCATCTTTTCACAGCCCACCTATCTGAGAGAGCACCAAAAACCCACAAGCTCTGCATATCTCTGGTGCATACTGTCCCTCTTTCAGTCCTAGTGCGTCTCGAGTCCCTCTGTTGCTGAAGCCAGCCAGAGGAGGGGTCAGCTTGTTGATGAGCCTGAGGCATGATGTCCAGGCCTTGCTCTTCAAATGAAAAGTTGTTACATGAGAATTACTGAGCATGTTTTATTATGAAACTAACAGGCCAAACAAACTTATCCCTTCCTCTACATATCCCAAGTCGATCGTAGAAGAAATTCATAGTCTTAATGAATGTGCCTGCAGTACATGAAAAGTCAACTGAAAGCAATCTCTTCCAAACAAAAACTGAGAACCTATCTGACACTGATAATTGAAAGATGTATTGAAGACACCCTAGATTATGTAGATATTCATGGATCTGCAGCTCCTCCCCTTTCCTCAGAGAGTACACAGAAAACAGTATTTTGGTGAGAATTTTCGCATGCCGTGCCTCACACTACCCATTTTTTTGGGGCTTATGATTGAAATAGAGAAGGAGCAATATGCTCAGTATGTTCCATAAAGCATAACATTAAACAACTCCTACTAAAACATACTGATGTGCTGTGTACAGGGTTTCTACAATCTGAGAATTGGAAAGTTCACTCTCAATATTGTTAAATGATGTGTGTGATGGATCGAGTTATTCATCAAATCCAGTTCTCTTTTCGCTGAGTCAAGTCTCACTTTAAAGTGATACTTTACAAGATGTTTTGAGGTGGTTATACCCTTTGGCTCGCAAAGAGAAAAAACATAAGCTCCTCGCGAGTCTACTTTCACTCTAAGCAAATTTTGAAACCTTTTCATCGATTCCCACTGTTGACAACTTGCAGCTCTTTGCTTTGTGCCGGAAGAATCTATTTCCACGTTATAAGTTTTGACCACGAGAAAGTTTTCTTCTCAATTGTATAACCGATCTTGGAGAACTGGAGAACAAATGGTATTGGAATATTTCTGGAAACACTTGTTAAGCGCAACTGTCTTTTGCATTGCGCAGGTGACGAATTTTAGGGTCACATAAATTTGGTGGTTTCACTAAAAATTTCCAGTACGTTCTCAACCATTCTCTGCGATATTGGTCACGTAACCAGAGTGAGCTAGAACAATTTGGAACACCATGCGCCCAATCCGTACGGTATCAAGAGTACAATGACACTGGTTCAAGAACTGCAAAATGGTGATGCGAGTATAGTCAGAGGTGTGGGAGATTTAACTCCGTCTTTAATTCCACTTGACATTTTTTCATGTTTCGGCCAGCCAGGCCTCCCACCCTGTATTGGCCATTGATCTTCTTTGAGGGTTCGTGCATCTGAACCTTGCCATTTACCTGACCTATTTTTTCCAAGGTTGAAGAAATTCTTATCCATCGTTTTCACAGGCTTAATCGAAGGATCAAACAGTTTAGTTACCAGGATCTGTATGGTAGTTTCTAAATCAGCTGAAGTTTCAGTAAAGGGTGGTGAAATTAGGGTGGCCAGGGCAGCAGAACCTAAACTGGTCTTTGCTGAGGACTTCTCCCAAATTATCATTGGCGAATAAGATCCACAGACACAGAGGATTCCTGTATGGCAACTGACTTGTCCAGCGTGAAAGGAGCTAGTGGAAATTGATTTGTGCCCCTACTATATATCAGTACCACCAGGTTGTGCATTTGCTCAGTTTCTACTTAGTGGTGATTATCTGAAGGAAGGAAAACTTTTTTCCTCCACAAAAACTTAGAACCCAAGCACCATTACCTCACCACTACCCTGCCTTTAATACTAAATTTGGCCCACTCACGTCGGCTGTGGACAATGAGTTCGAAGTAAGCACTCCATCACTTCAAAAGGATGTGTCCGAAAGGACCACAAAACTTCAAAAAAACGTATGTTCACACCTTGCAAAGAACCCATCAGCTACTGCCAGTGGGTCATACCTTCATTCTGGCTGCTTTTTTGTCACCCTCATTGAGTGGTGTTAGAACTTCCCACTCCTTTCCTGCTGAACTGTAACAGCGAAGCAGGTGCGCTCTGCAGTAGGAGAACCCTTAGTCAAAAGAACCCATGTTGAGTCAGCTAACGAGCTGCCAATGGAAAGGCAAAGTCTCCGTTACAAAACAGGGACTCTTTTCTGTGTTTAAACAAGGTGAGGCACTTGAATTCGACAGATTGGTAGCTCATGGCTTGTGATACAGGGACAGCATGTGTACTTTATTTGTTATCACCTTCATGACGTGTCCTAATATGCCCGTACATTTTGCATTTGTATGAAGTAACAGCAAGGCAAGGAGCATGAGCATGGACTGTTGGAAGCCTGGAGCAGAAACTAATTATTATCCTTTGCGCTCGTGTACAAGCTTTGTGGGAGCAAGGTAATTTCACTTAAGCATAGCAATTTGTTGACTCAGAGTAAGTTAAAGGTTAAAATCTGACACTAATGCTTGAAGAAGAACAGTATTTGTCATCCTTCTAGTCCTCCTCTAGTCATGGATACAGAGAGCCCACTTCTGTCCTCATCAATATCAAGTCTTCCCTAAAATGAGAGTCCCTGAGCCTTTGGCTGAGCATCTGGCAAGGTTTAGGAGTTGTGAGGACCTGGAAGACCTGAGCTACTACCTGCAGGAGAGAGTGACCTGTTTCTGTCCCTGAGACCCCATTGAAGCCAGGAATTCTCTGTCACTGCTCAAATGGACAAGTAGTGTGTTTCAATTTGTACAATAAAACTTTGACATAGAGAAAAATGTGCATAGTCAAAATAATATTTATTAGGTACACCCTGTCAACTGAATGCCATTCGAATTCAGTAATTTTCTAACTATGAATTATACTTCAAAGAACCTTCTCTACATTTTTGTGGATGTTTTTCAAAAAGGTGTGATAACTAAATTTATGCTTGTTCATCATTGATTTCATAGTGGGTGTTAGTGATGGTGTACCTGGACTGCATATATATTGAGAAAGAACAGTTTGATATGTGTCAATTGGCCTACTGAGTATATAATTATGTTGGGTATTAATTTAGCCAGATTGAGCTAGTGGATGTCTGTATGGTTAATTTACTTACTATCTGTCCTTTATTAAGGCCAACAAGATGTTATAGGACAGGTACATCCTCCAAGCAACCAGAGCAACAACAGTTCAGCAGAGCCAGTACCAGTACCAGTCAGTAACACAGTCTGTTGAGATGCACCTCTCTGTGATTTATATGCATCTGTTGCACAGAAATCACTTTTTATGAAGAAATTACATTTCTCAAGCCGATGCTGATTAAGGAAAGGGCTCCATGAAAACCCACCTATTATTTCTGTGTTCTCTTCAGGTGGTTTACAGCTCAGAACCTTCACCGCGGTCAACAGTAGTTCAAGTAATGGATATCACCACCTCGTCGATCTGTCTGATATAACACCTGGCATTTAAATTTCAAATTCTTGCAGAAAATTTCCGTCTGAGACATCCATTCAGAAGAAGCTGGGAAACAGGAAACCGGGCCAAACACAAAAAGTGAGAGACTTTGAAATCCATACGGCTCATTGTCCAGTGAATCTTAACACGCGTGCCAACACCTTGGGAAAAAACCATATCAGTGAGATAGCAAGGAAGATGACAAAGGCCCTAACCTTGTGGCATTTACCGATGTCATGAAGGTGAAATTGTAGGCAGTGGGTATGACTCTATAACAAAACAGATGGTCAGCAGAGTGGATAACCTGAAGAGAGGAAACACTTCCCCTTCCTTAAGAGACAAGTTATTAGCAGCAGCGAAGGAGAGGATAGCCCAACTCAGAAAGAAGACCTAGACAACTTACGGGTGTATAAATCTGGCAACCAACACGGACTGCCACCTGAATGAAACCCTGAATTCTCAGAAACATGCACAAGAAGATGTTAAGGAAATTGTGGAGAGAAAGATGCTGTGACAGCAAGCCATTGAGAATATGATGAGAGAACACTTTCTTCACTCAGAGAAAAAGATATTATCAGTGGGGACTGAGACTTCTGACTTGACAAAGGAATGGCCATACCTGTTTGAGACAACTGGCATGAAGACTCATTTTAAAGAGCTTATAGGTGTGGACATGGAAGAACAAAAAACATGGCAAATAAATGTGCCAGAGTTAATTCATTTTTTAAAATCTGGTGACAAAGACAGGGAAGATGCAGACCATTCTTCAGGGAAATGGAAACATCAAGCAAAAAATGTTGCAGATGTGAATGTTGCAGTGTTTCTTCCACTGCTCCTCAAGTACTTCAATGAAGAAAGAAGACACAGATGTTCTACAAAAGTGGATCAAACAACCTTGCCCTCTGAAGTGGACTGTGCTGGACTTCCAAGTACACCATGTATCGTTGTGTGTGGTATGAATATTTGTCTTTCTCCAACACAATATATTAAAACCAAAAAAAAGAAAACTATTACTACTATTACTTTGATTGTTATTGTTGTTCTGGATTCGTTGTAGCACGGTGATTTAATTTAGTTGTTTTTGGAGTTACAGTCTTTTGTCTCAGTTTATCACAAAAATGTTCCCCTTTTCTCTTGTCCTTGTACACAACAGGAAACTCGACTTTGGCAGCGGAGAATTTCATGCTGGCTGTGGACCAGACCATTGTGAATGGCCACATCAGAATCTTCAGTGATGCTGTTATGCTGATGTTTGGTTCGTACTACTGTATGAACATATCTTACCCAGCAGCCCAGGCATCAACTTTTGGAGTTCTTACAGAGGTAGGACAGCACTAGTCAATTGAGTACATCAAAATAAGATATATATATATATATTATATCCCTGTGCTAGTCACCACCCCTACTTGGAGTTTTTCTTCAAAATTTGCACACAGTGCCTATTTAATATTTCAAATGTGTCCACATACTTACACAGAGACTTATAATCAAGTGCTTGACCCCTTCTGAAAGCTGGTGTGTTGTGTGTGTGTGTGTGTGTGTGTGTGGTGTGTGTGTGTGTGTGTGTGTGTGTGTGTGTGTGTGTGTGTGTGTGTGTGTGTGTGTGTGTGTGTGTGTGTGTGTGTGTGTGTGTATATGTATATGTATATATATATATAAAATGCAACATACTGTAAAAAGTGAGCACTGCTTGAGTGCTGAAATGATAGTACAAGGGTTCCCAAACTTTGTCAACTCAGGGCCCACTTGAAAATCTCAAGTGCGCCCACCTCTGCCCTCATTAACAGTACAGAGGCCGAATAATGCGGATTTCAGTGCACTTTTTTTATAATCTTAATTAATTAAAGATAAAACATTCAGTACTAACCTGAAAAACCTGAGGAGATTTGTGGAGGTGCAGGTGCTTTACCTTCAGCGTTATGTAACCGAGGGTCAAGTGGACCGCTCACGGGACTCGAACTTGCCACCTCGTCAGTTACTACAACCCACGGGCCGGGAGTCGAACGCTCTAACCGCTGAGCCGAAAAGTTCAGGCTTCCAACTCAGTGGTTAGAAGCGTTCTTAAGGCTAGGGGTGTGAGGATTTACCAACGTTCTGCAGCTAACTAGCCCATGCTAGTTAGCATCTGTTGCATGTACAATTCACAGCAGGAGAGGCCTGACAGCCTGCTGTGCATGAGTACTCATGCTAGGAGTAACTCAGGACCAGACAGGAATCAGCACTGCCACTGGAGGAGGCCCCAATAGGAGGTGGGAGTTGGGTTGCGGAGAAAAGCAGCATGGAGCTGTCAAGATAGACCTGAAGGGACATTACTGAAGATGGTGCTGGCTCCTGCCCGGTCTAGGAGACTTGTCTTGCAGTCGGCAGGCAGGTCTCCGGTCAGGCTTTTCTGCTGTGCATGTAGGCTGAAAGTAAAGCACCTGCACTTCCACAAGTCTCCAAGCATTTCCTGAATTTATCCAAATATCACATAACAAAATAATATCAAAAAACTTCATTTTAATGTTTCTTGATTTTATTGTAAGAGGAAAAACAACCTTGTTTTCTCTTTTTTTCTGGTTGAGTTATGAAATGGAATGATGAAAGATCAACCAATACACTGAGTAGGACAATGTATTATTGACCTCTTTGAATTCCACAGTTCCCTGTATGTCCAAACACTCTTTCACAAGCAAGCTTTGTCTACACTGTTGTGTAGCCTTATTGCAAATGTATAAAACATTAAATTACAGTACAGTCCACAGTGACTAAAGTTTTTTTTCATTTGACAGGTGCCTCTTCAAGTTAAATCCAGACAAGGGATCAAAAGTGGAGCGGAACGCCACCAAAAGAAAACTCAATCCAAAGGTTCTCACACTGATCACCAGAATTGCAGACTACGAGTGGAGGGAATAAGTGCTCACAAGTTATGGATACTTTGTCCAAGTTACAGACTGTTATCGATTTTTTTTTTTTTAAACTTTTTTTCTTAAATGTTAAAAACAAATGTAAAATAACTAAATATTCATTTGATGTGATCTAAAAATAAAAGATGAATCGCGTTATATTGTGTCCTTATACTGTTATAATACATCAAATATAAATTATCATACAACCTTTTTCCATTAAAAACCAGCACATTTCTGTCAATTTAAGCAGTATTATTCGTAATTCAACATTTATTTACCATATTTCTAGGTAATTTCATTGTTTTAAAATGTGAATGTTTCTAAATTAAACATTAAAAACAACATGAAAATAAGGAAAAATCTTGTTGTAAATTTACAAACTACAAACTGTATTTTTAATTATGGAAAATAACCCGTATTTTTATGAGAAAGTTATTATATCTGTAATTTCACAGTTTTTTTTCTGGCACCCCCAGCTGCCAGAAAAATTACCGGTTTTTTTTAAGGTTTTTTTTTTTTACAGTGTACTGTGAACTCAGCGTAGTGCAGTGAAGTAAGTTGGTAAACACTGCGCGTGAGCTCCAGCTGTTTCGTGGGATGCCACCCACGAACCAGCTTGGGGCTGCTCGCCATCGTTCCGCAGGCGGAGCGATGGGGAGGAGCTGGGGGTTGGACCCGATTCCGGATCACTAACTAATAGTGAGACCTTAACAGGATATCCACACCAGAGCTGTGGTTTGAATGAGGGGTTTAGCCAGCTTAGGCAATCTATGAGCACAGAGTAAATTCAACGTATAAGAGACAAAGGTGAGTGAAACCTCTCCATTTCGGTGTGGTGTTTGGTAGGCCTATGTGGTATTTGAGTAGAGTTAAAATCACTCAATCAACTATCAATCAACATTCCGTTCTCAACATTAAATCATTGAATAAACATCGAACTCTGATGTTGATTCTACATCATTTTTCACCCTTTTTTATATTGAAACTAAATAACTAATATAACGACTTTCCATTTTTCCATCGTTGAAATCGTGTCCATTGATCAACGGAATTTCAATGGTATTTCAATTATCAGGAATATTGAAAAAATGTTGACATTTCAACTGAAATAAGGATCAATGGAATTCCAATCGTAATTAAGCATAGAAAATGATTGCGAAAATGTAATGCACTAAATCAAATAAGCATTGATATTTGGGTTACAGGGCGATATTGGCAATGTGTCGAAAAGTCATTGATTTAGAGTTGACTGGGAAACGACCGTTGTTGAAAAGCCATTGACAAATAGTTGACCGGAAAATATGATTGAAAATGCATCGATATATAGGCCTACTTTGTGACCGATTTTTCATAAACTGACAGAGGAGTAATTATTATTTGATAGGTCATCATGTAACATGTAGCCTATGCGCTAAGCGTTGCCACAAGTGGTGACATTAGGCCTACTCATTACATTTCCCTGTAGCGTTTGGTATAATTTGCACACTTTGTTTATTGCCTTCTGTGCCGTTAGCATGTCATCGTGGCGACGTTTGGGGCGGGTCTTCCTGGTTGTGTCACCGCTGATGTCTCTGATGGGGGTGATTATGCTGGCCCACCGCCAGCGATCGCAGTCGGACCGGAGAGCGTTTACGCGTCAAGAAAACCACGTCAGTGTACGAGCATACGTGTTGAGCTGCTGTGCGGTGGAACTTACTTCATTATGTTCCTTTTTAGCATCATTCAAATGACCTTTAATGATTTTAAATAAAAAATATATATAACAAACTACGAGAAAAATGACCCCTGCACAATTATAACTGCAAGAAGGCTTCGGCCTGTGGCAATCCATTGTTCCGCTCGGGGCAGGGGCAGAGCCGGGTCGATTGAAACACGGGACGAATGAAACAGCGATTTCCTCGAAAACCACGCAAGGCTTTTTACGTCAAATTTCGTCACTGTACGTTCAAATGTTATCCCGCGAACCTGTTTTCGAGAGCGTTAAGTAAAATCCTTTCTGCGTTAGTTTTTTTTGTAATAGCCTAAATAGTTGTGTTTTTTGTTTCATGCCAAAATAATATAGCCTACTATAAAACCGATGAATTACTACTTAAACCTGTGCTAAAGTGTGCTATGTCAGAGTTTTGAAGTTTAGAGGTAAAAAAGGTTTAAACGTAAGTCGCTGTCGGGACGATTGAAACACTTGTTTCAAACGTAGGTCCTAACAGGTGTCATGTTATCCGGTTGACCTGGTAGTTTTTGGTTTAAATAAATAAAAGGATGTTGAACTGTGTATCCCTAAACATGACTTAGGACAGGGAAATAAGTAAATTTAATGCAAATGCAATCGTCCAAAAGAAGAAGGTGAGTTTTGATCGAAATGTGCATCTTGACAATTACGCACTGGCCAAAAATATATTTTGACCCATTTATAGGCCTATTATGCAGAATTATGTAAAAATTTTAGCAATGACGAGTACACTATATGTTGTCCGTTATGTTGCATAAAAACATGAGTTGGGTCAATAGTTTATTTTTAAAATATGCTGTTTCATTCGTCCCGCATGTGTGTTTCGAACGTCCCGACTAGGCGGGGCGTTTGAAACAAAGGTCAATTTACGTTCAAAGTTTAAAAAAAATAAATAAAAAAAAAACAGCTCGATCATCCAACATATGTAGGCTATTAAATTACACTTGTAAATATGAGAACACACATGAGTTGTTGATCACATGTTAACATTTTTTGTAGGCCTATAGGCCTACGCATCTTTGAAAAAGACGTTTAACTGAAAAGTGTTTCAATCGACCCGGCTCTCCCCCTACAACCGGTGCCCTGCTCTAAGTAATGAAAAACTACCAGTTGATTAAAACAATCCACTGGTAGGTGGTGAGTTGATTACTACCCCGAGTGGCAGAAATTACATTATTTCATACAGGCCTACTCCTGCTGTAGGCCTACATTCCAGGCCTTGTTTACACAAGCGTTTTTTAATGTAAATTCAAACCTGATGTGTAGAGGTTAATGAGCTGCCTGCCTTGCAATGCAAATTCAATTTCTTTATCTGGGTACATTCAAATTGGAACCGACTTGTCTCTCGTACTTCATTTAATTCGTACAAAAGGGACATTCAAATTGAGCGGATACTATTTCTGGTGTAAACAGTAAATCATATATTTATAGGTTATGAGCTTCTATTTGTGCTCTGCCTGTCATATGACCAGCAGGCTGCCGACAGGTGCGGCTTCAGGGTGCAGTCCGATGCCTTCACCCGGGTAGCGGGCTCCAAGACGCTGCTGATCAACGCGTTCCGTGAGCACCGCACGTCCAACGCGAGCGTTTCGGCTAATCGCCATCGTTCCGCAGGCGGGAGCGCGCGCTCTCGAGTCGCTGTGTGTTTTGCTGCCGAGAGCGAGGAGGGGTGTTTACCGTGGCAGCCAAGCGCACCACGCACCCGTCCAACTACTTTTTTGCATACGGGACGGGAGACTTCCTGTGCCCGATCCCCTCTGGCTGCCAGCCCAGGTAGGCGCTAGTGGATCGCACATATTTTACTGATTGGGTAAAGCCACTTTGCTCGCCAAAATAAACAAAGGGTTAAGTTCTTCAGTGATTTTATCACTTCAATGTTCAATGAAAATGTTAATGATTTCCAGAGACCGGACTGAGGTAGGACAAAGGAAGTCTTTGTTGGTCTAGGTGGTTTACGAGACCCAAGCGCATCTTAATTAAACAAGTCTGAATCACGGCCTGAACCAACGCAAACAATCTGATATGCTTTAGCGTTGAACAATTTTAAAGCACGTACGCCACTTGTGTTTAAGCACGGCGCGGTTCTAGACACATTTTACTAGGGAGACCAAGGAGGGGCCAGTGATTAACCAGAGGGGAACAAAAAAAAGGCAAAAAATTATATTTAAGATTATGAACTTTATCTTACATTTAATTTGTACAAGAGTTTATAACTTCAGTCTGTATTTTTCTTTAAAACTATCTTAAATTGATGGAGCTTGCCCTAAATCATCAAACTCAAATAAACATTTGTTTTGTACAAGCGTGCAAGAGAGGTAGGGCCATAAAAAAATACACAGTAGCCTACAGGGTACAACATAGGCTGCAAGAGTCACTGAGCGCTTGGACACCGGGTTTGTGTTTGTAATCCACAGACTGTTTATTTCGGTCCCCAGCAGTTCAACACAACACAAGTCTTTGAAGATAAATTATATCCCGTTCCAACGCGGTCCCGGGGTGCATGCGTTCGTCCAAGCAGGTGCGTTCCGCGATCTCGGATGGCGATCGCCACTTTCTGTGTTCCCAAGAGGCTAAGCTTACAGGAAGCGTTAAAGCAATCTTGCACAGTCTAAAGGGCTCAAAGAAACTTCCCTGTTCTACTGTTCTTTCCTCATTTAATGATAGCTGATATTAGAAAAAAAAACGTAGGCATGCATTAGATTTCGTTGCATAACCATCCCTCCCTACTTAACACAGGCAGATAGCCTACTGCTCTTTACTCAAATGTATTTTTTATCCCCATGCAGCAGCCTAAACAGAAAAAAATACGTGGTTAACATCACAACATTGTGTAGACCTAGCAAGGATACTGCTATATGGATACTCTTCTGCTTCGATGGGTTTGCTTGGATATGATTACGTTTCTAAATATATCGAGACCAAACATTTACCAACTTAATTTCATCATCAGTTTGAGGAACTACAGTAACGCGGTTATGTGCAAGAACAACAAGTCACTTACGAAACAAAATCGTTTTGCTCAGCCTCGACTCTTGCAACTGGAGAAACGTGGCTCCTTTCTCCAAGAGCAGTCGCTGAGCTCCGATTCACCGAGCAGCAGCCCTGTTTGGGGTCGCCGCTCTAATTAACCCGTGTAGAACGATGCGTCCCATTAGTCCCGTAAAATTAGTAAAATCATAATTGTTTTATTTGGTCAGCCACGGGGGGGGGGGGGGGGGGCATGTCTACAGGGACACTGGCACCCGTAGAACCCCGTGTGACACCTGCGGTTATAATTATGTCACCTTTAATGTTTGGGGGGGGGGGGGCGAACAATTTCACAGGTACGTCGGGCTGGTGTCGGAGAACGGCGAGGACCTCTCCGACCTCACCCTCCTGCCCGTCCTGAACCGGCGCGCCCCGGAGCGCTCCCGGCTGCCCCTGAACTTCACACTCTGCATGCCCAGCCTGTTCAACGACTACGACAACGTGCTGCAGTTCGTACAGGTCTGGCCTCTCCTCTGCAGCATGGCTCTGCCCCCCCCCCCCCTGAAAAGAAAAAACTACCACTAAAAGTTTCTATTTTTGGACTTGAATACAATTGCTTTTTGAATTTTATACATTTTAATTCTATTTTTAAAGGTCTAGTGTGTAAACTTGAGGTGGCCTCTAGTGGTGAGGTTGCAGTTTGCAACCATCTGAATCCCCCCAACCCCCTTCCTCTGTCCCTTCCCAAGTGCTATGGTGGCCTGTACTGGCCTGTGTTGTGTAAAGGTGCGGTCAGACCAAAAGCGAAGCGAATAGTCTACATGCATTGCTTGCGCAAACTGTAAACTTTTGGTGGCAAAAGTTAAAACCCATGAAAATTGTAGGGTTTTTAACTCATTTAGCATTTTTATACTGGACTTGAGGAACTGAACACTGATAAGCTGTCACGCCACATCATAGTCAAGTTCATTCTGCTAGATGCCACGCTTAAATAAAATGTTTAACTGTGACTTGAAGGATGTGAGGTTGCAGTGAGGAGCAAAAAGCCATTTGACAGTGGAACCGAGGTCCTGATAACTTCCGCACGCATGTTGGTATCTAAATCTACGGAAGACCAGTCTTTCAGTATCTGTCAGGAATCTTACACTTGCGACATAAGTCCTGAGAAGAACTTATCCCTGTTATGACGGCTGTAAAGACCAGCAGAAACACAGTAGAAACTGTTGTCCACTCAGAGAGCTTGGCCTTCCTCCAGAAACAAGTAGTCTAAGAGGACCTGGTCAAACGAAAACAAATACAATATGAATTCTGCTCCGAGGTTATAGTTGTCAATTAAAGAAAATTACATTTATTATTTGATTGGAAATTGAAAGGAGAGTATGCTTGTGTGTTTGTGCAGGCGATGGAGCTCTACCAGCTGCTAGGGATCCAAAAGGCCTTCCTATACAAGACGAGCTGCTCCGCTACCATGGAAATGGTGCTTCAGTACTACTCCGGCAATGTATGCGGACAAGCTAAGAGTCTAGATTCCAAGAGTCTTGGGGTTGCACTATATCAGGAAAACATTAACATTAGAGCGAATAAGAACACCGCAAGTGACATTTTATGACTGTGTTCTCTGGTTTTGGTGTCCACACCATGTACCTCACCTTGGACCTAATGAGCAAGGTCAAAGGTCAGGTACCCCCCCCCCCCCCACGTGGCTGGGCTGGGGAGGGTCATAATACATTGTCACAGCCCGTATTCCTATCCTCTCTTAACGTTTTCATGTGCCGTGTTTGAATCGGCTCAATTATCCCCTATATACAATCCATTCTTTCGGATGAAACCATGTAAGTGTAAACCTACTTCCACACTGTAGCCCCCAAAAGTCCCCCAAAATATGATCACATTCTTGCACAGGTGGGTTTTCTTCAGGTGTTGCCCTGGCCAATCAGCTCCCACTTGAAACCTTCCTCCAGCTGGCTTCCGTCGACGTCGCCCGGGGATATCCACTACTACGGCCAGATCCCCGCCAACAACGACTGTCTCTACAGGAACATGCACCGGTCCCGATACGTCCTCATGCACGACCCAGACGAGGTGATCGTACCCACCGGTATGTCGGCTCTGGCCTCGATAGAGTGACTCAATCTTAAAGTGTGCGCTTCGAGATGAATGTCTGTCTGGCCTTTGCTGTGCATCCGTTGATGACCAAATATAGGCGCAGCCTTAAGTATTGGAAATTTGATTAAATGACTTGGTGATTGTGGTCTTGGATGTTAATGCAGACTTCTCCTAATCTTATAACGTGGTTTTTCAGTCTATTTACGATAACTGTTTCGATTGCTCTGTCGATCGCTGTTTTTAAATTCTGTGAACCCAGGCAATCCTTGACCGTCGCGAACGGAAATTCCCATCACCGAGCAGTGACTAGGCGGAGCATTTTCACATTTCTGGAAAAGGCTTTAAACCAGGTTCAGGATGTGACCTGAGATTGGAATGGTCTCATAAGACTAGGTTTTTCCCAAAGTGGCGTTTATAGGATGAGGTCTCTGGTGTCGCTCGGGGTTCAGGGGAGGCCTGACTGAGAGTTTAGTGACGATGAGAATGATGATGATAATGATGATGTGAATCGTTTGACCAGGCAACGCGCGTCTTTTCAAACGTTGATGTCTGATCTGGAGACAGCCCATGGCGAGAACGTCAACTTCTACTTTCCCAACAACATTTTCCGACTGGAGGAAAAGGAGGAAAACAGCAAGTATGTGTTTCAGCTGCAAGATAACAAAAAAGGAAAAACATTAATTCAACCACAACAAGCGCAGTCCCAAACTTTTCCCTCGCTCCACATCCCATTTCTAAACTTTTCCTATGTTCCACAACACAGTCCCAACATTTACCTTCGTTAGGGCTAGCCCTAAGCCCTAACCCTGACCCGTCCCTCCTCTGCAGGTATGACATTCCGGAGTGGAAGCACCTTCCCGGTAACAACTTCCTGTTGCACACGCTGAGGGAGACGGACGGGTCTGGCGGGAAGCTGGTCCTGGATCCACGCAGCGTCCTCCAGATGGAGGTCCACGCCGTCCAGGCGCACTTCAACCAAGGCCGCACAGAAACGGTCAGCGGTTCGCACTGTATCACACATGGTCCATCCATCCATACGGCTTCTGATCCATAGTTGGTTCACCATTTGATGAACATCGAATGTCATCGATAATTGGTGGAAGTGGGGAAAATGCTCATTGCAAGTTAGCAGAGGAGATCTTTCAAGCAAGTCTTAAAAAAAAGGAATTAACTTTTGAAATGTAGCACGATAAATTACAAGATGATCGTACAAATCATAACACGTTTTCTGTCCAATTGGCTCAACATTTCAGCGCTAATAAGCGATACCGTCGATCAGATGAATAACATTAAAGGTGACACAATAATCCCACTCACACCTTGTGGTATATGTCACCTTTAACGTCCTCGCTGCAGATTGGTTCAGAGCAGGGCCTCCTCTACCACGTCCGCCGGAGGAAAAACAGCCAGCAGAAGAGTGACCTGGTCCGGGAAGTGGGGCTGTTGAAGATGGCTCCGGCTCTAGTTCAACGGGTCAACCACGCCCTGAGTAGCATGGGCCTCCTCAACACCTCCCACGGCCCGGCAACCCACTGATCCCAGGTGCGGGTGCTGATGCTTATCGTCTTGATGACACCCCCAAACGTTCATTTTTCGATCCTCTGTGAGCTGTGCATGACGGATAGGATCCCCCCCCCCCCGTAGAACAACAGCGCTGACGCAAGCAAGAAGAGATGTCCCTCTCTTGTCCCTCTCTCGTTCCTTCGCCACACTCGGCAGGTGGCAAGCCTCCGGCTGCAGGCGTTTTCCCCGGGAGATCAGAACAGCGGGGCCGCGGTTAATCCGCCGCCGATAGAGTGGTACCCTACACTGCCGAGTCATCTCCTCCTTCAACACAGAGCACCGGCATAACTTACAGGGTGTCCGCGCATCCTTAAAAAGTCTTAAATTTATGTTTCTGAATTTAAGGCCTTGAAAAGTCTTAAGTTTGTTACAAATGTCATATGCTGGTCTTAAATACTGTAACTCAAGGTCTCAAATTTGTCGGGGCAGGACTATTTTTTTCTTTTTCTCGTGACTTTTCAGGAAAGACATGTAGAGAGGCTTCTTTCTTGCTAGCTGCATATATAAACGATTGTCTGCGTGCTTGCTAGCTAGTCTGTGACCAATGGGTAGGTTGAATGAGTCTCATTGAGTGACACCCATGCTATGCCTGGGTTATAATTAACAGCGGGATCCCCCCCCCCCCCCCCCCACCCCATCGGGTGTTTTAGTTCTTAAATTTCATTGAAGATGGTATTAAAAAGGTCTTTTAAAGTCTTAAATTTGACTTGCTGAAACCTGAAGATACCTTGACTTAACACCTCTCACACAACGACTACAACTATAGCTAGCTTGGCTTGTTTGGATAGTAGGCTACTATCTATTGACTCATGATAGCAAGGATTAGAGATGCTCCGATTAGATAGATCGGACGCTGATCGTGATCGGCTGCTATTGGCCGATCACGTGACGTAAATTACTCCCGCAACTTTTTTTCCCCCCTGAATGCGGCGCGAGCGGAACTTGCCAGCGGCAGCATCAGTTCTACCGTCTACATTACAACATTGTGCTACACTGCGGATTACACAGCGGCGCTGTGAAGTTGGCAAATGAGGTAGTTCTACGTTCAGTGTCGTTTACTGAGAACTTGCATAACTCTTTGTGGCTTTACCCTACGACACAGAACAGTATGCGTGCAGGCACATCTCAGTACCGTATTTACAGCAGTATGCGCGCAGGCACATTTCAGTACCGTATATGACAGTCACAGTCGGCAGAGGCTTTGTTGACATGCAGAGGCATGTTTCAGTCAAGGGGGATCCAAAGAGCAGTATCGGAACCGAAACTGGTGCTTGCCGCCTATCCAGATTATAGATAAAATATATGTAATATTCCCATTCCCCTGCCATTCTGTGATCGCCAATCGGCAGATCTTGTTTTTGGTGATCAGTAATCGGTGATCGGAGCATCTCTAGCTAGTTCTATCTGTAAGAGCCATTTTCCTGTTTTCCATTTCTGTCGTGATGTCTGTGTTGACCACTGAGTGTTGCTGCCTTATTGCGGGCACAGGTATAAAGGGTGCCGTCATTTGGGTTACCTCTGTGGTTTGACCCCGGAAGGGCATACGATTTTTGACCGCTAAAAGTACCATATTTACAGTTGTTATGTCACTGAGGATCTATCTGAATGTATTCCGTATTCACATCATGCAATTGGTGTCATGGTGAGGAAATAAACGAGTTGCAAACCGGAGACAATCGCACGGATCATTCATTGCTTCACGCAGCCGCATAGTACAAACATTGGGAAACATCAACACAGCGCGTCAACCAGGTCACCCAGGCGTCAGACCACACGGAGCATAGGCCTACATATTCGATGTAGGAAGTTTCTCAGGAAGTTCTAAGGTTGTACAACATAAAAAGGGGTTGAAAAATATTCAAGCATACAATTTTTATTTCACCTCTTTGTATCCTACATACAAAAATGAAATATATTTTGCATCCCATTGTGCGTCATCATTCACATTATATTACCACGCGGCGATCGTACCACCACGGTGTCACTTCAGGAGCTGGTGAGTGGCCATGTGCTTCTTCAGATTCCCGTTCTGGGAGAAGTCCTTGCCGCACTGGGGACACCGGTGGGGCTTGACCCCGTTGTGGCTCAGCATGTGGCGCTTGATGCAGCTGGCGGTGAAGAAGCGCTTGGGGCACAGCGGGCAGGGGAACGGCCGTTCCCCCGTGTGCAGACAGCCGTGGATCGCCAGGTGGCTCTTGGTGTAGAAGCCCACGGGACAGAGGGCGCAGCGGAACGCCCGGCCTCTCTTGTGCACCCGCTGGTGCTGGTAGTAGCCTGACTTGCTGCCGAAGCGCCTCTCGCAGGGCAGGCAGCGGTAGCGCAGCCCGTGGAGCTCCAGGTGTGTCGTCAGCTGCTCGTGGAGGGGGAAGGTCTTGTCGCACAGCGGGCACCGCGTCTCCTCCTCAGCCCCCCCCCCCGTGGGCCCCTCGGGGGGACATAGGGACGTCGGCATCTCCTTCCCGGCCACCCTCTCTCCAATATCCTCGCCCTCAGCAACTTTTCTCCTCTTCCTTGTCTTGGCGGACGCGAGCGCTTGCTCCAGCGCGTCGCCATTCCCCTTCCTCTGTCCCCTCTTCCGGTGCCTTCCGTCCACAGCTCTTCTCCGGCTCTCGGGCGGCCCCTAGGGCCCGTGAAGGCGCCTGTCCCACGCCAAGTCCTGTAGTGGTAGGTAGGTGGGGTGCTGGATTGGTGGAGGTGTGGGGTGCTGGAGGTTTGCGGGTGTGGGGCTCTGGAGCTCCGACGGTGTGGGTTAGTGAGGCGTTGGCGGTGGGAGAGGCACTGGTCTGGTGGAGCTGGGTCTTCAAGGCCGGCTGAGCCACGACGGGCCGCCGGTGAGGGGAGGACCGCCCGCTGCCTGGGGAGGGGTAGAGCAGCCGAGAGTGAGGGGTGCATTCGTGACAGCGCATGTCAACGGATACACTGCGAGCTTGGATATTGTGCACATAGATTAAACAGAGGAATGTACATCGATGAGTGTTGGTGTGAGATGCACAAGAGTGTGTGTGTGTGTGTGTGTGTGTGTGTGTGTGTGTGTGTGTGTGTGTGTGTGTGTAGGTGTGTGTGTGTGTGTGTGTGTGTGTGTGTGTGTGTGTGTGTGTGTGTGTGGGGAGGGAGGGGGGTTGATTGGTGGTTCAAGCTGTCTCATCTTGCCCGAGAGTGATTCGACTCAATGCAAGCCTGGGGGTCATTGAGTAATCGAAGCATACAGGTTGAACCAGCCATCCGCACACACCCTTGAGGGGATCTCCTGCCATTGCAGAATGGAACCCCTTCCGCCATCACGCTACAAACTCAACGCCAACCCCTAGTCCTGGGCGTCAGAGAGGACAGTACAGCCACGTAATGCGCCAAGGGAAGACTTATACAGTAGTTCATAGATATATCATTTAATTACAGAAAAAAGTATCAGCAAAAAAAAGTACAGGAACCCACAGGAAGAGACAGAAGGCGACAACAAGAAAGACAACAGACTTTAAATTAACTCATTCTCCCCATTGTCTTCAGTTGAAAATAAAAAAGCTCATTGAAAATCGTACTTTCAAGGGGTTACAAGCCCTCCCCCTTACCCCCTACCCCTGACAATTGTGGGCAACGCAACCCTGCGCGTGTGAACGCGCAAAAGTGAGGGGTAGGGGTGAATTGGGAATCAGCATTAAGCTCATGTCTTCGTCAAGCCACGTCTCACCTGATGCTTTTGTGGGCAAAAACTCCTCATTGTGGCCCATGGAGCCGTCGCAGGAGTCCTCCTCTTATCACCACGAGGTCCCCGTCAGAGTCACTGCCGTGCTGGGCTTCCCAAAGATTGACCTTGGCAAAGGGCTTTGGGAGGGAGCGATAGCCTGGCCATGACTTCCTCCCCGCGCAGCGACTCTGAGGGAGCCAAGATGATCAGCAGTGTTCACAATTAACACACACTACCAGCCGATAGCGGATGGGGTTCAATCAGTGACATTAAGACAAATGCTTCGCCAGCAGATTCATTCCCTCACAGGTAAAAACAAAAAAATATTCTTAAAGTGGATCCTGCACGCTGAACATTTTATATAAGACAGGATGGTACCTTAACAGGACATGTGGTTGCCACAGCAGCAATAGAAAATGTAACAAAATGACAATGTATGTGGAAAACAATGCTACGATTAATAAGAGGAAGGAAATAGACGAAAATAAATAAAGAGAAAAACCAATAGGCAGTCTTGAGTTCAATATGGATAAGAAGAACCCTTAGTATCTATTTCTCCTCTGGTTTTTTCTTGGTATCGTGTTAGAGTTAGGATGCATATTATATTCTTTACAGCTAATATTGTAGGCCCTGGTTCTTTAAAGATCTGATCTATGTTGTGTTTATTACACGAGAAGCACGAGGAAATATAAAATATAATAATCGCTTATATCTTTCAATATATGAGCAACCGTATGACATATGTACTTTATTCATCCCAGAGAGGAAATGAAGGCGCTACATCAGCACACATAAAAAACACTCATAAAAGTTAAAGTTATATTAAAGTAAGAGACTATATAATAATTCAACACAACAAAAATGTAGATATGAAATGCACATTTACATACAAGTTAGTTGACCCGAAAAAGACAGCCTGTTATTATAATAACAGGCACACAGCCTGTTATTATAATAACAGGCACACAGCCTGTTATTATAATTTTTTATCACTGATACCATTTAGGCACAAAAAAAAGGAATAAAATAAAACCCTCATTAATCATTACAACATTTTTTGGGGTGAGGGTCCCCCATCCCAACATAAGACCTTAAATGATCTTCATTCCCTACCTCGTCAATAGACAACGGAATCATTAAGTCACGCACCGACGCCGCTTGCCATCATTTTCATCATATAAACAGTAGCTGGTCCCAGGGAGAAACTAGTGACCAAGGTTTTCGTTTAGCAGTTGGAACCAAATTTCCGGGTAGGCCTACATTATGTTTTCTCCTTGACGATCCGCCTAGTTGTCCCACACACCTGTCCCACAGGTGACATCTGGTGGAAGACCAATATCAATACAATAAAACCCCTGAAGCTGATTGGCCCATACTGTCAGTTTGGAGAACCGTAGGAACTGATCGCGCAGACGTCTCCGTCCAGCCCCCATGCGTCCACGTGGTTGACTTAAAGCTGTCCGTAGCAAGCGGGTATAAACGCATAATGGAATTCATGAGGTAAGCATTGGGCTGTATGCTTGGCTAAATGTCAGCAGCAGCAACAGACATTCATAATTATCAGGGACTGCCAGTCAAAGCCATTCGAGTTTGTAGTGGTGCATTCTCAACATGCCCAATCATTGCCGGCAGTAGAGAGCGACCTCTAGCGGCAAAATACGGCACTGTCTCAAGTTAGAAGCCTAGGTTAGGTTGAAAACTCTCATAGACCTTGCTAGGTCCTATCAACAGTGTATACTGTTACTTTATATGTAAAAGGTGATAAACAAGTCTTCTTCTATAGCTAAAAGGTTGTTCTGTGTGTTGACAACTTATAGAAATAGGATTTTATAATATTTCATAGAAACACCTCGCTTTTAACCTCCTGAGCACACCACTGGCAACGTCACATCCATAAATAAGATATGGTCATCACAGGCAGAATAGGATCCCATCCAAATAAAGGAGGACCTAATAGGGGTGTATCAAACATGGAGTGGCATAGAATTTACATGCCCCCTTCCCCAACACCCGCGAAGGCCACAGAGAACCCTTCCAAGACGAGACTTTACTTAAGTTTTTTTAAATTTGAATGAAAACCACAAATGTTTATAAACTGTCCACTTGCCTCACCCGATCGAAAAGGGGTGACAAGAAATATTTAATCTCACCCCATCTCCCTAAATGATGGATCAATAATGGTTTAACAGCTTCCTTATCACTAACAAATTTTAAATATCAAAACTATACATTAGTTATCAATAGCTTAAATTGATGCCAGATTGCAGGGAAGGGCCAGGGTTCCCCCCCCCTCCCCACGGGCGTCCTGACGGTTGCAGTCAGAAGGGGAGTGCCTACTCCTACACAAGTTTTACTTTTATATATATCATCACATTAGTGTTTGTCTTGCAATGTCTGATTTTTTATAATTTTTAATCGTATACGATTTTAATATTGTATAATATCATCGTTTTTTTTTTACATCATTTGTCGCTGCACATTGACTCCAGTATTGTCACATAACCTGGTTGTTGTTCGTACAGACCGGTAGCCAGCAAGTGTCTCACCTCCACAGCTTCCTCTTCCACACCGATACCATGGGGGCTTTCTGCCCAGGCACGTTCAGGCCTTCTCTCTCCTGGTGGTCCCATAATCTCCTCCTAACTGATAAAGCTTCAGCCTGCTGATCACATCTGTATTCAACCTCTCTCTCTCTCTCTCTCTCTCTCTCTCTCTCTCTCTCTCTCTCTCTCTCTCTCTCTCTCTCTCTCTCTCTCTCTCTCTCTCTCTCTCTCTCTCTCTCTCTCTCTCTCTCTCTCTCTCTCTCTCTCTCTCTCTCTCTCTCTCTCTCTCTCTCTCTCTCTCTCTCCATTCACCCGCTTAGCATATGCTCAGATATGCCATAGGGTAAAGCAAATGCATTCCATACTGTGACTGTTACACATACAGTTGTGTGACAATCTGAACAATCCACACATTTCACGTGTGGATGAGCAACACTTTGTAATAAAATAGCATCTCCTACCAGTAGTTTCATCTAGTTCCTCATTTCTAGCCCCACGATATGGTAATGCAACCAAAGTACTTCTTGAAAGGTTGATTTCCCGTAGCACATTGTATCTGTGTGTGGAATCTTGTGGTTAAAGCCTTTCCTTTCATGAGAAGAATGGCAGGGTTTTCTTTGTCACAAAGTGTGTGTTTACCCTTGGAACCATGTTGGTCCTCTGTCTTACTCTATCCCTTCATTTTCTACAGATCCTGGTTTGTCGCATGTTTCTGGAAAAGTGTCTAGCCAAAGACCAACAACAAAATAAATAGGATTAGTAGATATACTAACAATAGGATACAGTGTATTTATAGTTCATCACATTTGCCAGTTTAAAGCAATTATATTTTCATGTTTTCTCTTAGATCAGATAAAGGTAATTTTATGATGGTATTTTTCCTTGGAATTTATTTGATTTGTGTGGCGCATTCAGAATCAAACCACATTATTTAGTTTTTTGCATCATGGTATAAACACAAACCCTGGATCAGCAACACTATATTCTAGTATCAAATAGCAAAGCAGTGCATTCCTGAAAGGGTTCTGTCCGGGAATATGATTCAAATCTTTGTGCGTGTGTTTGTGTGTGTGTGTGTGTGTGTGTGTGTGTGTGTGTGTGTGTGTGTGTGTGTGTGTGTGTGTGTGTGTGTGTGTGTGTGTGTGTGTGTGTGTGTGTGTGTGTGTGTGAGTCTGAAGAGATAACACACCATAATGGATTTCATTGAAGTATCTCCATGTTCCATATCTCCAGAGTGCCACTGAACCATCAAACCCAGGTACCCGCACACTCTTCTAATCATCTGCACTTAATTCCCCTCCCCCTAAGGCACACACACACACACACACACACACACACACACACACACACACACACACACACACACACACACACACACACACACACACACACACACACACACACACACACACACACAAAATGTCACGGCAAAACACCTATTGTCGAGATGATGTCTATATCCTGAGCACATTCCCATACACATCCACTCACACACAGAGACACGCAGACAACCTCGGTGCCATCTCTTTCAAAGCGGTCTTATTTTTTATGTTTTCCACATTAGAATGATTCTGGGGGAATTAATGGCGGGGTGCGGGCTGGGATAGACATAAGCAAACACATAGATGTGAGGGCGCGTTTCTCTCTCCCTCTGTTTGCTAAGGCGCTCCGTCTGTGTAACGGTGCATTCTTCCGCCCCTGGGATGGAGAACATCCGGCCCAGCCTCACGCAGGTTGCAGATCAAAAGTTGGGGTTGGCTTTGAAAAGGCATTATTGGGATAGAGATAATAATAGAGGAACTGGGTCTAACCACATGCTTTGGATTCTGTTAAGACGCTTGAAGGTTGATATAAGGTACATATCGGTCTGTGGGCCTACATCACAAACCCATGAGTCCATGCAATTAAATGTTATCCCAAAAAGTGATTGCTTTATTTGGTTTGACAGAAGTCTCATTGCAACAAATTTGATGGGAATACATTTTGGTAAATGCCAATGTTTATTGACGAAGTACAATGAAACAATTCCAAACTCTTCTTCTATAACAAATAAATAATGGCTTATTTAATTATTATATGACTAATTTATCTCCAATATAAATACCCAATTTTATATTCATATGTGAAAGTCTTTTTTTGTAAACAGTGTAAGGCTACTTTTTGAAATGGATAACACTTAAAAACATAAAGAGAATTGTGGATGACAATTTACCAAGATTGCGACCAAACAAACACAGTGATGCTTTGTACAGAGTGTCTTGGGAAGTCCTAAAAAGGAATCTCAATATGTTACTGATGACCTACTTTAAAATATCACACCTTCAACTGGTACAAAGTGTTTATTTTTATTTTTTAAAGTAGGCCTATTATAGTCTCAAAGTATAAATTCAAGAAAACTCATGCTTCTATTTCTATTATCTAATAAACTTCTAGTAAAGCTCGCCGTCGCTGTTACACTCCGCCCCACGTGGCTGGCCGGTTTTACCACTTTTACGCGCGTCTCCGGGCGACATCTCCAAGACGCCGGACGCGCTCCGCTCCAGCACCCCCTGCAGCTGGCGGATGTAGTCGATGGCCGCACGGAGGGTCTCCACTTTGCTCAGTCTCTTCTCCTCCAATTCCCGCGGCAGGTGTTCCCTGAGCCGCGCGTAACCGTCGTTCACGCAGCGCACTCGATGACGCTCCCTCTCGTTGCGCTTCCGAATGAACGCCGGCTCGTAGGCATAGTCACACACCCCGCCGAGATCCAGATGATGTCCGCGGAAAGGCAGGTAGGCCAAACGACCGGTGACGGCTTGACCCGAGGCGTCCAGGTAGGTCGCGTCGAGGTGGAACGGAAGCGCCAGCGCGTCTTTGTAGCCTTGCGCGCGGCGCGTCTTGTCCGCGGACGCGCCGTGGTGGAGCGCAAGTTTGCCGCCGGACGAACGAGAGGTGCTCCATACTCGGCGGTGTGACGAGACATCTTGGAAACATAAACGAAAAGCACAAGTTAAAGCATAGTTAAGATTCAGGGCAGCTTCGATTCAGGGAACCTGCTAAGCATCCTCCCCATTTATTTATTTATTTAGTTATTTAGTTATGAAACACCCAACCCCGCGATTCTTACCCCTTTAGTAGGCTATCTTCGTGAAATCATCCTCTTTCAAAGTTTTTTGCAAGAAATGAACGTATGCCGTTTAAGTTTAGTGATGTCTCTGAGTATTTGGGGCACAGATGTGATTCAAGTGACAAGCGAGGCAGCCTTCTTCTTGATATGGGGCTTTCTGGATGGGTGTGTTCTTGGGCGGAGATGAAACAGTAACGGCCGAGAGGATTTAGAGATCCAACCCTGGTAGGAGATGAAGGCGGAAGAGCTTATTAAGCAGACACAGTGAAATGGTAAAATAGTTATGCCAAATAATAACGCTTTCATTGATGCCTCTTGATCTTGATTTGGCTAGTATTGCATTCATTATTGTGGCTTTCTTCAAAACAGAGCAAACTAAAGTGAATCTTTACGCACGAAAACACAGAAATACAACTGGGTTCGGTCCAAGCATTCAGTGGCCATTCATTTCGGCAGTTTCTATGAGCCATAATAGTATGATATGATTAATTCTATATAATGTATGAAAAATGGGTCATACTTAATTGTGATCATAAACATTATCATTATTACTATGAAGATTATGTTTATTATTATCATTATCATTTTTATGATAATTATTATTATCATTATGATAATGATTATAATTATTTTTAACAACACTTTTCCGTCAAGGAGTGTGTTGTTCTCCTATTCTGCTCACGCTACTGCGCATGCTCAGTGTAGTGTTCGGGAAGGCATCCTTGGGGTTTGTTTTCATTTCCTTGGAATTGGCTTCTCAAGTAATGGCGAAATGCTTCTTCGATCCACACAGAGTTGTGCCTCTCACAAAAGGTCGGTTACAATAGCTCAGCGAGCCCAGCCCACGATGCTTACGACCACTTTAAACGGTGTGTTTAGCCACCGAGGCTAACATTAGCCACACTGCAACACTGAACGATAACAAGAGTTGGATGGTCTGTGATCGTAATATCTGCACCCTTTTTGCTGTTCCACTTCAACGCGGGTATGCACATTGCGTGGTTGTCCATTGTCTAGTATCCTTATCCGATTATCCCTATTACGAAGTTAGTTCTGTTTTCCAACTCATGTCCCTTTCCCTGTGTCAGCCATGCAGACTCGTCGTTCGGCGGTACGTCGTGGATGACCTGGTGGAACATGGACAACAATTGAATACAGGTACAGCCTGCGTGTGTTCTGCATGCTCATCCCTCAACATGGACCCCGTTTCACTCTGTAGAGTCAATGGAGATATACAGACAGACCCAGGTTTGATCGACAGACCCAAGCCTCTTCCCCGACGTTTTCTGCAGGATGAACGACATGAACCTGAGTCCTGTGGGCATGGACCAGCTGAGTGTGGCCTCCGTGAGTGCCAGTCACCTGGGTCTGCCCAACTCGCCCACACACAACCCCATCCCTGCCCCGGGTGAGTCCTCATACCAGTCTGCGTACTCGTTCTATGTGTTGCATTGCTAGCAGAGTACTATGATAGGATGGTCAAGTAGTGGTTAAGGTATTCAACGGCCAACTGAATCATACTGGGTTCGATAAATGTGTGCGATTATTAGCACATTAGCATTCTAACAAACATGCTAGAAGGCAGCTACGTTATGGCATGTGATGTAGCATTACTGCTTGATCAGGTATACCCTATATGCTGGCCCACCAGTATGCTAATGAACAAGCTAAGATGCATGGGGATCTTTGCTTGTTGTCTTGCGTTCCTCCAGAGGTTCATGGTAAACAACACCGAAGAGTGAAATGCTTATTTTCATGATGTTATTTTCATTTGATTGTCTTGCTATTTGAACAGGCATGTCTGTGACCATCCCCAGTCTGGGTCCTTCGCTGGGGTCCTTGCCCTCGGCCCTGTCCCTCATGGTGCCCATGGGTTCCCTTGGCGACGGGAGGGGGGTGATGTGCGGCTTGCCCGACCGGAATTACTCCCTGCCGCCCCCTCCGTACCCCCATCTAGAGAGCACCTACTTCAGACACCTGCTTCCGGGTGAGTGAGAGAGTGACGTGAGAGAGAGTGAGAGAGTGACGGTGTGAGAGAGTGACGTGTGAGTGTGAGAGAGAGTGACGGTGAGAGAGAGTGAGAGAGTGACGTGTGAGTGTGTGAGAGAGTGACGGTGTGAGTGTGTGAGAGAGTGACGGTGTGAGTGTGAGAGAGAGTGACGTGAGAGAGAGTGAGAGAGTGACGTGTGAGAGAGTGACGGTGTGAGTGTGAGAGAGAGTGACGTGTGAGAGAGAGTGACGGTGAGAGAGTGAGAGAGTGACGTGAGAGAGAGTGACGCTGAGAGAGAGTGACGGTGAGAGAGAGTGACGGTGAGAGAGAGAGTGACGGTGAGAGAGAGTGACGGTGAGAGAGTGAGAGAGAGAGTGAGAGAGTGACGGTGAGAGAGAGTGAGAGAGTGACGGTGAGAGAGAGTGAGAGAGTGACGGTGAGAGAGAGTGAGTGTGTGAAGGATTGAAGGGGAAGGAGACACTGCGTTTCTGAGTGGAGTAATGGAAAAAAAGAACAAGACAACATCTTCAATGTCGTCTTGTCCTTCCTCTTTATCGGTGCACAGATGCAGCACAACACAACATGTAGAGAAGAGTAAACCGCTGTGTCTTTATGTCTTCCTCTGTCCTCTGTGTCGACACACAGAGGACGGGTCGGGAGCTCCGGCCCACATGGACAGTTTAGTACTGGTGTATGGTGGGGGGTTCCCAGTGCGTTCCCCTCGTTAACCCCTCTGTGCTGCTCCAGGGATCCTGTCCTACCTGGCCGACCGGCCCCCCCCCCAGTACATCCATCCCAGCAGCCTCAACATGGACGGCACCCTCTCCGTCCCGGGCAGCAACCCCTCCGGCCTGGACCCCTACAGCGGCCCCGGGGGGCCCCTGGAGCAGGGCCTGGGGCCCCTGGACTCGCGGCAGGTCGTTGGGCAGCCGGACGTCCTGCACCCGGGCGGACCCCACGAGCTGGACCCGGCGGGGCTGGCCATGGAGTCGCGCGTCAGCAGCCCCCTGTCCCCCGACCGCATGGGGGAGGAGCTGGCCCCCATGGAGGGGGTGGGCTCGGTGACGGACGGCCAGCAGCTGGGTGGGGGTGGCGGGGGGGGAGGAGGAGGGGTGGACCCCTCGTCCGGCGGGGGCATGCCGCTGCACGGACCGCCCGTGCTGGAGCTGTCGGTGGGCATGGAGCCGGAGCACATGGGGAGGCGGGCGGGGGCGGCGGCGGCGGCGGTGGCGGGGAGCTGAACCCGGGGGTGGTCAGCGTGGTGCTGGCGGGCTCCATGGAGTCGGTGTCCCTCCACGGGCACCCGGGCATGGGGCTGGAGGTGGTGAACGTGTCCCCCATCACGGCCGAGGTCACCCTGGGCCCGGAGAGCAACCTGGTGCTGGTGAACTCCAGCCTGCAGCTGGAGGACTCCACGTCCAACAAGGAGAACCTGGTCCCCGCCTTCACCGTCTGTGAGTACGGGGTGGACGTACGGGGTGGACGTACGGGGCTGTGTGGGGACCCCAAGGACCAGACGTGGTCACCGCATCAGTGGTCTACTCTCGGATCACCATCAGTCACTTAAAGATGCTTTAAGGATACCAAACATGTACACACTATT
This sequence comes from Melanogrammus aeglefinus, assembly GCA_900291075.1. Taxonomy (NCBI): domain Eukaryota; kingdom Metazoa; phylum Chordata; class Actinopteri; order Gadiformes; family Gadidae; genus Melanogrammus; species Melanogrammus aeglefinus. The sequence continues at coordinate 127,793 of OLKM01001231.1, read as the reverse complement.
ACTATTGTTATCATTTCTATAAATCGTATGCCACTTGCTTGGCTACAGGCCTACACGTTAGAAAAGGTAAAGTCCTTGTGTCACGCTCATCTGTGACGGTCGCGTCCTCCTCTGATGGGACCGTTGTGTTTGACCGTAACTCGCTGCTCTCTGTTTTGGGGGTCTTTTATAACGCTCTGCTCTCTGCGTTGGGGGTCCTCTATAACGCGCTGATCTCTGTGTTGGGGTCCTCCAGGGTGCACGCTGTGCGAGCGCTCGTACACGTCGGACTGCCCCGAGCACGGCCCCGTGACCTTCATCCCAGACACCCCCATCCAGAGCCGGGCCCGCCTCTCTCTGCCACACCCCCTCTGCCTGCGCATCTCCGTCGCTGACGAGCCGCTGGGTGAGAGAGAGAGAGAGAGAGAGAGAGAGAGAGAGAGAGAGAGAGAGAGAGAGAGAGAGAGAGAGAGAGAGAGAGAGAGAGAGAGAGAGAGAGAGAGAGAGAGAGAGAGAGAGAGAGAGAGAGAGAGAGAGAGAGAGAGAGAAGAGAGAGAGAGAGAGAGAGAGAGAGAGAGAGAGAGGATAAGGGCGAGAGAGAGAGAGAGAGAGAGGATAAGGGCGAGAGAGAGAGAGAGAGAGAGAGGGGAGAGAGAGAGAGAGAGAGAGGGGAGAGGGAGAGGGAGAGGGAGAGAGGAGAGGTGTTACCATTGGTAGAGAGAGAATTAATGGATATCTTGGCGGATACTCGTATTCATAAGATAACTATGCGGCTACAAAATAACTTGTGGCTGTTGGTAATAACATAAAAACAATTAAGAGGTTTTTGGAAAGTCAGGAGGAACATGGCTGCCCTAGAGATGCAGATCCAAATTCCTTTTTCATCCTAAACAAAATGATTGATTACAGTTGCTCATAGGGTTAGCCGGACGTATAATAGATCACGATTGCATCCAACCAACAGCAGAATGTATTAAGCTATTCTCGTCTCATAATGTAAATAATTAATGGATAGGTACAATTATATACATTTTTTATTGTACTGTCTGTGGTATTGTATTGAACAAAGGTTGTGTTTCTCAGGAGTGTTCGCACGGGACACGCACATCATTCCTCAGAGGACCTGCTTCGGGCCGTTGGTGGGGCAGCATTGTAGTAATATGGATCTCTCTGATTGGCCGGAGAAGGACACCCCTCAGATCTGGAAGGTTAGCGGGCGTGTTCGCTGGTTCTTGGATCAGTTTGGGTTTCATTGCTCTCAAATCAAAAATGTGTAATGTTGAATTACCGTTTTTAACTGCAGATGTACCACAACAATGTTCTGGAGTTCTGCATCGTCACAACAGACGAGAACGAGTGCAACTGGATGATGTTTGTCCGCAAGGCGAGGTCGGTCAAGCGTGGACATTAACTTTGATTGTATTCAAGGCCTATTATCTAGTGGTTATGGTTAGTTATCAGCCTAATATACACATAATACATTTCATGGCTGAAGATGCTCTCCTGTGCTCCTGTATGTGTGCACGTTTCTTGAGACTATGTGCAGAAGAATATCTATTTAAACTGTGGTGTGTGTGTGTGCGCGTGCGCGTGTGCGTGCGTGCGTCTGTGCTTCAGGACACGAGAGGAGCAGAACTTGGTGGCCTACCCGGCCAATGGTAAGCTGTTCTTCTGCACCACCACAGAGATCCATCCCGACCAGGAGCTGCTGTTCTACTACAGCCGGGACTACTGCCGGCTCCTGGGTACTGCTCCCTCACCTCTCTATTGGATCTAGTTGTTTATTCCCCTTCAAATGTTGTCAAGCGATTAAAATATTTGATTGCGATTAATCACATTAATGTCATAGTTTACTTTCGATTAATCGCGAATTTTTCTCTATTCTAAATATCCCATGAACTTTCGAACAAAACTTTTGCTCAGCAAAGATGGGAAATACTATAACATTTATTATTTAAACCAGTAAGGATATTCCTACGTAGGCTTATACACATTATCAGGCTATCGAATAACACACACACACACACACACACACACACACACACACACACACACACACACACACACACACACACACACACACACACACACACACACACACACACACACACACACACACACACACACAGGGTTGGTAATCGGGAGAGTCGGGAGAATTCCCGTTGGGCCGTTAACGTTTTGAGGCTGTCGGGCTGATTACTGCGGGATAACAATATTGCGTTTATAAAAGTTCCATGCAGCACCGTCCGGCAGCCTGAGCTGTGCGCCCGCAAACCTCCCACTCACTCAACAAACTGTCAACGTTTCAACCAAGTCGATTTTGTCTAGAGGGGAGTAACTGAGCGGCCCCTCCCAAAGTGGTACAGCCCAGGTGGGCCTTGAACTGCGATTGGTCAGAAAGACGTAACAGCGAATGACAACATTGAACTCTCGTGCTGCAGGCTGGAACAGAGCGACACGCAAACACACACACACTTTTAAGGAGTTTTTCACCCGCTCGTATCCTTGCTTGCCCCAACAAGTTCGTGCGGCGTGCTTGTTGTAGTTTTTTTTTTTTTTTAAAGCCAGTAGGCTTGTTCCATTGTTGTCCCTGTGGGGCAGGAGAAGAGGGCAAGTAGCAGCAAATCACACATCAGTCAAAAGAATTACACAGTTGCATACAAGTCACACATAATTATGATCATACTCAAGACATGCTTAAGATTGGCGTCTAGGCCGGGTAAAAGTGTCTGCTGAATGTACTAAATAGGGAACCAGGTTGTCTCTACAGTTATTGACTAGCCTGGCTATTTCCGGACCAGGCTCAATCGTAGATTGCACGTTGTTCTGGGGAGGCTGCCGTCATTGTCTTCAGCACAAGACGCGCGTGATCAACGGGCCTAGTTCAAACAACTATCCGGGCAATCGGCTGTTTGCCGTCGCTTCCCTTTCGTCATTGTGTTAAACCAGCCAATAGCGAGCCAGGGGGAAAAGCCTGCTTTGTGATTGGCTGCCCGCAAAAAACGTATCGGAAGCAGAAAGAAATGTGTTGCTCTTCTTCGGACCCTTCTGCAGGGCGGACTCAAATCGCCGGCAGGATGGGCGGGACTACCCAGTCTGGTTATTGACGTCCTTCCCTCTTCTTTCCCTTCCTCTGTAGGCGCTCCCAGGGTCCCAGAGGGACAGATTTGCCAGTGTGGCAAAGAGTGCTCCTCCTTCACCGAGCTCAAGTCTCACGTCAGCGACCACAACCCCCACCCCCACCACCACCACCACCACCACCACCCCCACCACAACGGCCACGGTCACCCCCCCCTCGACCACAGCCCCTCCCAGCAAGACCACCCTCACCAGCAGGAGCAACAAGCCCAGCAGCAAGGTCAACAACAACAGCAGCAACAACAACAACAACAGCAAGAAGGTCACCATGACGACAAGCTGACCAATGGGAACTCTAGCACGTCCTCGTCCCCGTGGGGCTGTCACAGCCATACGAACAACAACAACAACGTTAACCACAACAACAATGGCGACAGCAACGACAACATCAGCAATGGCGACGCCCACGCAAACTCGTCCAATCCCAACGCGGCGCCCCCCCTCCCCCGGGCCAAGGCGGCGGGGGGGCGGGGCCACGGCGTCCGCGAGAAGAAGTTCAAGTGCAGCATGTGCTCGCGGGCGTTCATCACGTCCACCAAGCTCAACGTGCACTTCATGGGGCACGTGGGCATGAAGCCGCACAAGTGCGAGTACTGCAGCAAGGCCTTCAGCGACCCCAGCAACCTGCGGATGCATCTCAAGATCCACACAGGTGATTGGACCAATCCGAACCGTGGTTGAGTTTAAAGGGGATGATGTTGCACCACCAGGGGTGAGTGTGCTTCGCCGTCAACAAGCCTGTTGGGAAATCTGCCTCTTCGTACATCACAAGTGGGCGTGTCCACCTAGATGTGTGCTGGATAGATCAGTCTACCGGTCTACCCGGTGGACTGTAGCAGACGTTGCTCATCTATCCGTCACACATCTAGGTGGACACGCCCACTAGTGATGTCAGAGGAGGCTGATTTTCAATAAGACTTGTAACGGCTGATCACACGCACAGCTGGTGGTAGGATATGGGACCTTTTAAGATCAGGAAATACTTTATTCAACCGGGGACGGTGTTCCAGCTGCAAAGGGTGGACAGGACCATCCAACCGTTTGATTTACAGTGTACAGTAGATGCTTGGCCTCATTTAAGGTGTTTAGTTGAATTAGATGAAACCTTTGATCCTCATTCAAAAAATTCATAATAAGCACCAAATCTTGTAGAATTCGGACCGTTGCCATCATTGTTTTAGGATTTGCTTTCTGCTTTGATCTGATTTGGGAATATTTACGCCAACGTAGGGCTGCTCGATTATGGAAAAAATCCTAATCACGATTATTTTGGTCAATATTGAAATCACGATTATTCAGACGATTATTTTTGAGTTTGAAAAAATGTTGTATTTATTCAGCATGTCTCTCCCAAAAAAACTGGAACTGAGAACTTTGAAATCCGCACAAAATGGTCAAAAAGAAAATGTTCCAATCTAAAATAATATACAGATATGTATCCAGCTGTCCTGCCCTTTCTAAAAAAAAACATTGAAAAAATGGATTATGTTAATTTTCTTGGTCGTTTGACGCTAAAATCAAAATCGCGACCAAAGTTCGATTAATCGCCCAGCCCTACGCCGATGGCACAACATTTTTGCGGAAACACCAATGATTTATCCTCAACACGCGTACTAAGTGGTCACACTGTATACTCAATAATGGAATTATTACTTTTTTGTCCATCTTGTGGTCTCCCAGGCCAGAAGAACTACCGGTGCACGGTGTGTGAGAAGTCCTTCACCCAGAAGTCCCACGTGGAGTCCCACATGCTCATCCACCAGGCCGGCGAGAAGCTCAAGTGCGGCCTGTGCGACCGCGCCTTCATCAGGAAACACGACCTGCGCACACACATGTTCTACCACACCAAGTACGCTCCCTACTGCACACATACAGTGTATGCTCATATATACTGTATTTATTCATATTTACAGGGAGATAATGATAATAAATCATTTAACTTTACTTGCATCGATCTTGTTTCTAAGTGTTGGTTACAAAGTGCTGTTAGAAGAAGTATATCAGTTGAAAATGTCTTAAAGGAATGCTATTTTGTATGTATGTATATTTATGGATATGTGTCAAATTCACTGCTTATGGTTATGGTTTTGGTTTTCAATAACCAGAATCATCTCTAATATCTGGAATGTTCTCCATCTCTTCTTTAACTTTTTTATTATTCTGCATTTCCACTCATCTTGACTTCATCCTAACACAATGTTATCTTTATCCGGTTAACGTTACATTTATGTTCACCATTTAAATGACAGCGAGCGCCACATCCAGTGCCCAAAGTGCGACAAGCACTTCCTGAAGACCAACCACCTGAAGAAGCACATGAACTCCCACGAGGGCCGCCGGGACTTTGTGTCTGCGAGAAGTGCCACAAGGCCTTCCTCACCAAGTACCACCTCACGCGCCACCTCAAGATCTGCAAGGGGCCCAAGGTGGAGAGAGCTTCGCGGAAAGGAACGGGGGGAGGAAGAGGAGGAGGAGGAGGATGAAGAGGACGAGAGGAGGAGGAAGGAGAAGAAGAAGAGGAGGAGGGGGAGGGGGAGGGAGAGGAAATGGAAGAGGAAGACGAGAGGGGGGATGGTAGGGAAAGAAGGAGAACGAGTAGAAGGGGAGGAGGTGGAGGAGGAGGATCCGAGAGACTTATCGATCCAGCCCAAAATGAAGACTGTGACTATGGTTCTGAAAAGCACCTGTCGCCCCCACATTGACGACACTGTGCCTCATTGAACTGTTGTTTATTTATTGACTTTTGTACGGTACTCATTGTTTGTGTGATATTTTTTTGTTTTTTCCAAATTTGGGAGTTTGTAACTGCTGTTTGAATATCTGTTCTCAGAAGTTGTCGTCAGTTATCATCTTTCTTCAAATAAGCTATTATTTGTGTTTTTTGGGGGGGGGGGGGGCTATATAATTTGCTCATGGGGGAATGCCTGTATCAATAAATCATTTTACGAATTTAACATGCGATATTGTTTTAGTTCAGTGGAAGGAATTTATTTAATACCTAATAAGCCTAAAATACATTGGATTTTTGATCTACAAACGATTTAAAGACGTTTTGGAATTAATGTATTTGTTTTATTATGTGTATATCAATATACCATATGTATAAAGCTCATATGTGCACTGTATCATGGTATGAGTTTATGAATGAATTCAAACTGGTACACATTAGACCGGTTCCGGGAACCGGATGTACATCGGTGCTGCCCAACTTATTCTTCCGGGTGAAAATACAAACTATGCAGCGCCGCTGTTGTTTTCATCTATTTGAACGTGGTATGACTCTTTACCATTTAAAACGTGGGCTTTTGTATTTACTTTGGGAAAACTAGTAACATAACGTGAATAAATGTTGATGCAATTCTAAACAAGACTTTCGCTTAAGAAGTTTACTCTGCCTTGTGTGTCACATTCAGTGTTCGCTGTTAGCTCCCAAAACGTTAGCATACACAGCGAGCTTTCCAGTGCCGCGTATTAAACTACAATCCTGATCGATTCCAGTTGTTGCACCCACGTATAAGCGACCCATGTGCTAATCATTCCTTCAATCCTCGTGCGTTCCTCCGGAACCCAGACAGCAGAGCGTGAGCTGCCATGTTCACCCCGCCGCGGGAAGGCGCGTGCAGCATGATCGACAAGGCGATGCGGATGCGCCGGGAGGAGCAGGAGCGCCAGGTGGTTCTGGCCTGGGCCGTTCTCAACGTGTCCCTGGCCGGCATGATCTACACCGAAATGTAACCCCACTTCTCTAAATCACGTAGTTTAACATCGGGGATCATTACACTGTTGCTGTGTTATGTACTGCAAGTCCAAATGTCTCTTCCCCCCTCTCTCTTTCAGGTCTGGACAGCTGCTCAGCCGGTATTACGACATCACCTACTGGCCCATTTGGTACATTGGTGAGAACCCTTATTTGAAAGCCCTTTTTTTTTTTAATTATTATTAACGTTAATCACTGATTGGGCTAATGGTAAGATTATACCTTGTTCTCTTTGGCAGAGCTGGCCCTTGCATCTCTCTTCAGCCTCAATGGTCTGTTCGACTTCTGGAAGTACTTCAAGTACACCATGGTGCCCTCCACCATTGATGTCAGCCCCCAGCAACACCGACTTCTGGGGTTAAGCAACTCTGGTATGATTCCTTCTTCTCTACCGCTATGGGTGAATTATACATCAACCAACACTGTTATATTCTACGGTACTGGATCACATGCATAGCGTCTCCACTATGTATGCAAAACGGAAATCAATAAAAGGTAGAACGTAACTGGATGGTTTAACCACCTAATCGTGATGATGTCTTAAAAATGGCTTTTTGAATATATGCCTATTGCTTCGCATCCAGCATTCATAGTCTATTCCGGGATTTGAGCAATATTGTCTAAATGTTTAAAATAACCTACATTCAGCGCAAGCTTCTTTCAATGAGTTGACTTCACAAACGGGGCTGACTTGGACACAGTCCACACACGTTTACATGCACAGCGTAGACTGCGTTACGGTTTTATCCAGTAGAGGAACAAGCGTCAAGCGTGTTTACCACCGTAACCAGGGTCCCAATCCATGACAGAGGAACGTACCTGGCGTCGGTCCAACTCCTAAAAGTCACAATCACCCAGGTTCCCTTAATTGACTTTTACATTTAGGGCGTTTAGCAGACACTGTTATCAAAAGCGACTCACAACCATTCATACACATAGTCTCACACCGACGGCGGAGTCAGCCATGCACGGCGACAGCCAGCTCGTCAGGAGCGGTCAGGGTTAGCGGTGCCTTGCTCAAGGACACCTCGGCACTCAGCTAGGAGAGCTGGGGATCAAAAGCTACGAGAGCCCCTATCGCCTCCACTATGATGACACTGTGACACCTCATTGAACTGTTGTTTATTTATTGACTTTTGTACGGTAGTCATTGTTTGTGTTGTTTTGTTGCCAAATTTGGGAGACTTTAGGAGAGGTTTAACTGCTGATAGAATATCTGTTCTCAAAAGTTGTCGTATATTATTACCTTTCTTCAAATAAGCTATTCTTTGTTATTCTTTTTTTGGGGGCTATAATTTACTCGTGAGTGAATACAAATTACAAAAACACAAATTTAACATGAGATATTATTGTTGTTGTAGTCCGGTGTGGAAAGACATCATCACGATTATTTTGGTCAATATTGATATCACGATTATTCAAACGATTCTTTTTTGAGTTTGAAAACATGATGTATTTATTCAGCATGTCTCTCTCAAAAACACTTAACTGAGAACTTTGAAATTTCGCCTTAAAGAAAAATACACAAAATGGTCCAAAAGAAAATGTTCCCATCTAAAATAATGTACAGATATGTATCCAGCTGTTCTGCACGTCCTATAAAACCCGTAAAAACCTGACTGTTATGTTAATTTTGTGATCGTTTGACGCTAAAATCGAGATCGAAATTCGCTGAATCGCCCAGCCCTAGTTGGGACTTGGAACCTTTGGGTTACACGTCAACCTGCTCTGCCCCCTGAGCTGCGCCCACCCACCCTTCACCCCTGAACACCTCGTCCCCTTCCAGGCATCACGGCCTCCCCGAAACAGAAGCAGGAGAAGAAGGCGGACCCGGCGCCCGCCCAGTCGTACGCGCTGCAGGGCCAGAGCGTGCTGAGCTTCAGCCCGTCCCACTCGTCCACCACCAGCCCCAAGTTCTCCCCCAGCTGCGTGACGGGGTACACCCCCAACCCGCTGAGCGGCTCCTCCAGTCCGGGCCCCAGCCCCGGCGGCACGGGGCCCTTCAGCCTCCCCGCTTCACCGGCCCAGCCCTACGGAAAGGTAGGAGGGGTCCCCACGCCGATGTGTTGCTGTCTGGACCATGTTTATATGGATGCTGTAGCTAGTTGTGACTACACACAGGTTCAACACTAGCCCTTTAATGTCATGTTTTTGCTGTATTTATGCTTTGGGTTAAATGAGGATGTTTTGTTTAAATCATTGCAGGTGTCTGCTTCCTTATTGTTAGTACATGTCATCAGTGTATTTGCAGAGGATTAATCATTTGACGTTACCTAATCTTAACATTTAATCCAGTGGAACTGAACGATGGCTCATCAGTATTTGACCTATTATGATTTTATCTCCCTTATTGAGTGCTTTGATCTTGTCCGCCGCGGTAGCATCAAACTGCTGCAGAGACCCACCATCCTAGTCAACACGGTATCGATCATGAACCCCTCCTCTTGCCCGTCGTCCTCCGACGGCGTTCCTCCTCCCCAGGTGCTGAGCTATAGCTCCTCCCCCGGCTCCAGCCCCCACCCCAGTAGCATCGGGCCGGCCGAGGGCTCCAGCCTGCGGGCCCGCTACCGCACCCCCCCCTCGGTGTTCAGCTCCCCGGGGGGTAAGGGCGGCGCGGAGGACTGCATGGAGGACCAGAAGAGCCTGGAGCTCTTCCTGCGCTCGGAGGAGGAGAAGAGCCACCGCAGCCAGCTAGGTGACGCGCTCGCGGGCTGACATCAGGGCAGAGTGGTCCTCGGTTGTTGTTGTGGACTTGTGGTCGCCCTTCTACAGTAGTCAGTCCCTCCAGAAAAACGCGACTAAGCGATCGCATAATTGGACGCATAATCAGCCAAAGTCTGCATATTCATGCGTGGGGCCGCCATTTTTTCCAATATGGCGCACTTTCACCGCATAAATTGCCGATTTCCGCGCAAAATATGCAGGGCTTGCATGATTTTATAAGTCCCCTGCATTTTCGTTGCATAAAATGTCACATATATCTGAGTAGAAAGTTGAAAAATGTTGCCGTTTACTTCACACAAGAGCAGCCATTTCCCTCTGTTGCCATGGGAACGTTATGAAGTGACGTAATTACGCGACGGTGAACGTCATCAAAAAGCTGAATTTTTCGAAAGTTCCCACAATTTTTGCAAGGTCCCGCATTTTCATAGCATAAAATTTAATAAATATGCTGCATATTTCATCACATTTTTTAAGAAAACGTGCCGCATAATTAAGGATTTTTGGCCGCAACAATCACAAAAAAAATTATGGAAAGGGAGTGTTCTCTTTTCTCTAGAGAAAAGACTATTGTTAACTGTTATAACTTATTTAGTTTACTATTGTTAACTCAATTACTGTTATATTTCGCCACTGATTTATTTAATTTTATTTGTGTGCATTTTTTTCACACATTCCTTGGGCAAACTGAATATTTTTAGATAAATGTGACTTGTCCTCTTTAGATTAGCAAGTCATGATCAACAGTACAATGAGGGTTCTTTCTTCTGTGTCAGGATAACCTGTAGAAGGGTGGGGGCGAGGTCGTGTATATTTACTTTCTTTTGCCGTCCTTTTGCGATCTGAAGGGAGTGCGGAGTCCGTTTCCCCCGCCCACAGCCCCACCTTCTGGAACTACAACCGCACGGTGGGCGACTTCGCCCAGAGCCTGAGGAAGTTCCAGTACCAGCCCGCCATCCGCTCCCAGGCTGCCGTCGGCCCACAAGGATGACACCGACCTGGGCTCCAAGCAGGCTGCCGAGGAGGTCAGAGGGGAACGCGCTCGGTTCACATGGTGCTTTGTTCAACTACACTAAGAGAAGGGTGGTCGAAGGCTTCTGTAGGGGTGTCTTCAACGTGACTTCATTCATTAAAAACCGAGACTTGACTCGACAACCATTGACCAATGCCACCTCTGTCGGTGAATGTTAATTTAGTATACTCCTCCTGTAGGCTCTTTGACACCAGAATGTATTGTTTGTTTAATCTAGTCTGGATTAATTATTAAATGGAGGTTTGTGTGTTTTTGTATAGGTCGCCAAACAAACGATAGGGTACTTCCATCATCTGTTATCTGGTTCTTACTTTTGCCTTGCCTTTGTCTGGTCAGGTGTGGGCCAGAATCACCACCAGTCGGCCGGTAGTGGACCGCATCGACAGCTGGACCGCCAGGCTGAGGAACGTGAGTGTCACGCCCGCAGTAGCACCACTCCTGATCTGGACCCAAACCCGTTGAGATGCTCTGTTGTGCTGCTGTACTCCAGAGTCTTGACCACCCCCAGGATGATTTAAAAACACTAAAAAGGCAGCTTCGAAACGTCTCAGGCTTTCCTTAAAAAGTATAAGGAGCAGGGATTTTTAGGTACACAAATGATTACAATTTACACTTTAATCACACTTTAGTGTATGGCTTGATTTTAAAGGGGATATATTATACCACCAGGTGTGAGTGTGATTAGCCTGACAAGCCATTTCGAAAATCACACTCACACCTGGTGGTATAATATATCTCCTTTTAAGAAAAAAAATACAATTCCTGTTATATCAGTTAATTATAATTCACTTAATTAGACCTTGTGTATTTACATAATTATACATAATGTATTTACTTATATAATTAAATAAATAGGGAATGACCTAATCCCCTGCATATAAATGTAGGGGATCAGTTGATCCATATCTGAGTGGGTTAGTACATGTCCTTCTCCGTTTACAGTGGATCAATGACACCATCCTGGCCCCGCTGGTGAAGGAGATGGACTCCATCAACGGTCAGCTCCGGAGAATCGGCTGCCCCGAACTCCAGATAGGAGGTACGCCCTTTCTCAATAACTAGGGGGTGGCTGGTTGGCTCGCTGTGGTGTGAAGTTGTGCCTTTTTAGATCTCCAAAGTACACCAACTTTAACTTCGCAAACAAATTCCTGCCGATTTTATTCAATGTTTCTATTCAAGCATTGTAACTTCTGCTGACGAATGGTAATTGTGTTCTGATATGTTCTCAAGGGTTGGGCCTTTGCCTGTGGCCTATATTATTTTCGAAAGCAGAAAGAGGTACATCAGTAGATATGTGAACACAGTGATCCAGAACATACAGTGCCCTAACAGAAATATAAGTTAAAATGTCATCAGGTAAAATCTGTTCCATATCCATTTTTGACAAGCAAGCATTTTTGGACATCACAACACATACCCAGACACATCATGCCCACTCTTCCTGCTCCCCACTGTGTGTGTGTGTGTGTGTGTGTGTGTGTGTGTGTGTGTGTGTGTGTGTGTGTGTGTGTGTGTGTGTGTGTGTGTGTGTGTGTGTGTGTGTGTGTGTGTGTGTGTGTGTGTGTGTGTGTGTGTGTGTTTCTCGCGGTCCTCCACCAGAGGCCAGTATAAGCAGCCTGAAACAGGCAGCCGTGGTCAAAGCCTCAGTCATCCCCACACTGAACGCCATCGTCCAGTACTTGGACATCTCCCCCAATCAGGAGTACCTGGTGGAGAGAATCAAGGGTGCGTACATAAAGGCCCAAGGGTCCAAAGTGTTTTTCTGTGTTTGAACCGCTATGTCTGACGAGGTGTCCTTGCACAATGTGCCTAACCCCTACCTGCTCATTAGTCGGCTGTTTAGTCATTTTAAGAAATGTGAACAGAATGAGTGAAAGGCAAATTCCAAAGAAGGGTGAAAGCCGATTATCCCACCACACACACGCGTCAGTGTTTGTTGTCGGTGGGTTTCTTTATTAGCTGTTGGGTGTCTTATGTAGAGATGCTTGTGATCTTAATGGCGTTTGGTTTCCTCCACTTTAGAGCTGGCACACAGCGGCTGCATGAGCTCATACCGCTGGAACGGAGGCGGCAATCTCAAGAGCCGCAAGTGGGACACCGACCTTCCTACCGACTGTGCTGTAAGACACACACACACACACAACCACACACCTACACACACACACACACACACACACAAACGCCTACACCCACACACCTACACACTCACACACTCAATTCTACCAACACATCAAAACAAAACAGAGTGGATGTCGATGTCTTTAGATCCGGGTGCTGCTGTTAAATTGATGGCTTGGATGTCTATTTTCCCTCCCCCCTCAGATTCTCACCCATGTGTTGTGCACGTACCTGGACTCCCGGTTACCCCCTCACCCTAAATACCCAGACGGGAAAACCTTCACCTCGCAGCACTTCAGCCACACTCCGGACAAACCCGGTGAGTGTGCCCCCCCCCCCCATTCCAGTCCCCTGCCCTGTTGTCACAGTCCAGTGGATCCTCAGAGTTCAAGGCAGCCCTCACTGGAGCAACCCAGTTTGAGAACAAAATTACCTTGGACACTAGACAGATGTTCCTACCCCCCCACCCCCCCTTCCTGAATGCTGTATGCTTACCGACTATGTTACCAACTATATATATTCAAGATCTACTCTGTCCATGCTGTCAAAGAATGCCGTCGAGCCACGCAACAGGCCCATCAGCCGCTCCAGTGGAGTATCATAGAGCTCCATTAGCTTTCCTATTGGACCTTGTCATGCTCACATTGAACCACTGCCGTGGACACGGGCCATTACAGCTTTAGATGGAAGGCCATTTGGCTGGATGCACCGAAAAGGCTGACACGGCTCTATTAAAGGAATAATCTATTGGATATAGTGTTTTTACAGACGATGAAACTAGAGCCTCGGTCTATAAATGGTGTCTGACAGTTCTATACCTTTTCTGTGTACGTTGCAAGGCTTTACGGTCGCATTATTTCCTGCTGTCTGAGTGATGGTTTCTTTCATCCCGGTCCAAACTAGACGTGACCAACGAGAACCTGTTCTGCATCCACCAGAGCAGCGGCAACCCTCCCCACTACCAGCTAATCTACCAGGGCCACGTGTACAGCCTGCCCAAGGTGGGCAGTCCCTCCTCACAACGCACCGCTCACAGATTTACCACGGCCCTTTTTTAAATCCTCCAACAGTACCGTAAAATGCATCGATTTCTTTGAGTGTGGGAATCAAAGCGTTAACCTTTACAGTAGGGCTGCTCAATTATGGAAAAAAATCATAATCAACATTATTTTGGTCAATATTGAAATCACGATTATTTTTGAGTTTGAAAACATGATGTATTTATTTAGCATGTCTCTCCAAAAGAAAATAGTAACTGAGAACTTTTGATATTTCTCCTTAAAGAAATGCACAAAATGGTCAAAAAGAAAATGTTCAAATCTGAAATAATGTACAGGTATCCAGCTGGTTCTTTAGTTTTGTGATCGTTTGACGCTGAAATCAAGATCGAAATTAGATGAATCGCCCTACTTTGCCATGTTCCTTCTCAAGGTTCCTACACTCGTATTACATTTTCCTTGCTGTTAAATGCTTAAAGTGTAAAATCGATTTGGGATATGTTTTTGTATGATTAAAAATTATGATTATGATTAAAAAGGACATTTTATACACACAATACTATCAGTAGATCACCTTTCGACGCCATTTTGTTTTTAAGACTCGATAAGTAGATTGGCGAACACAGAGCTTGCGTGTTGCTGACGGATGTCACAATCTCTGTGTTCGTCAATCTACCTATCGAGTCTTAAAAACAAAATGGCGTCGACGGGTGATCTACTGAGGGTATTGTCCTTTTCAATAAACAATCTGTACACTTACAAAGTTCTCAATGCCTCGTTTTATATGTTAAGGCCCTTATTATACTACCAAAGAAGTGTCGCGCTACTTATAGCCTTTTAAGTGGTTTTAAAATAGCGATTTTAGTTTTTACCATAACCACTGCCCCCTTCGTTCCAAGTTTATAGCGTTTTGATAGAATCGGCTAAAAACAGGCAACTGAAGAAAGCGACTATATGCGGTTTTTGTGCTCCAAAATAAACGTTTCAATTGGTTATCATACAAAACATATCCCAAATCCATTTTACACCGGAGTTACCCTTTAAAGGGTTAGTAAAATGGGGCTTCAGAGACTGTCTCTATGATTAAGGGCTGCACAGAAATACTAATTTGCTTAATTGAGATGGCGGTATGAACGTCACGTCATATCTTGCTGTTGTTGTGACGATTATGAAGCTAGTGAAAATATCTGTCTCTATTTTTCCGGTAACAGGGCAGGAACAACCTGTTCCACACGGTCCTCATGTTCCTCTTCGTCATCAAGACGAAGGAGTCGGGGATGCTGGGGTGAGTCCTCTGGTTCTGTCCAGGGCTGAACCATTTGGGGAAATTAATCGAATTGCGATTATTTTGACCAATATTGTGATTGCCTTATGTTGTGTATTATTCACTAAAAAATAAATAAATCATTCTTTAGTATGACCAACAGGACATCGGAAGCAGTCAACATAAAAAGTGCTCTTTCCTTTAGGCCAGGCCGATGTGTTGAGATTAATTTATATTATAAACCGCTTTATTTAACATAAAAATTTATATATTAAAATATAAATGAATGAATCGTACTGATTTCCAGTCAGTAACGGTAACAAATCTATTTTTTTTAACTCCCAACGAAACAGACTTAAAGTTTGTACCTGTGAACCTGATTTGAATCGTTTTTCTTGGCAGGAGAGTGAACCTCGGCCTATCGGGTGTTAACATCCTGTGGATATTTGAGGATTGACGCCCTCCTCAGCGTTTTTTTTCTCCGAAGAATATCAGACTTAAGGACTCTGGGATTTGAGGGGGGAAAACGTCACCATTTTAAGGACACTCAAAGTCTCCCTCTCTCTCCTGGACCCCTGGTGGAAGAGAATGGAGGCTCTTCTGACTGGAAGGGACTGTAATGTGTTTCACAGTAAAACAAACTACAGTAACAATGTCCTTAGCGGTGGAAGACGACCCCGCACCACTGACTCGTGGTTAGAACTCTGAGAAAATGCTTTTGAAATGATCATGACGCACATTTATGTGTACTGTTGATCCAACATAGCAAAGTTTTGTTTGTTCCGGTTTTCTAAGTATTTTCACGAATTGACCAAAGTGGGATTAATGTAAATAATGTACTACTTTGTAATTTGGTAGATGGACAACATCACGGGTTATCCCCCTTGAATGTAAATACGTGTGCAGTCAAAACATTTTTCTTTTTTTAAAGATTGCGCTTCCTTTTTTAAAGCTTACTCCAGCTGGCAGGATTTGTTGGTCTATAACCGATACTACAACTATCTTCGTCCAGCGGTGTGGTTACGCAACACAGCTGGTAACCCCCTCACAGCTCTGTAGGCAAGGAGGTGCATCTGCATGTCTTTTCTAGGGCTCTTTTGCTGTATTGCAGGTAATATCGCGCCAAAAGAGAATAACGATCATTTGTCGGGGGGCTCCAAGTAAGCGTTTACGTCAAAGACGTTAGGGTCCGATATATTGCCGTTGCATCCCTTGGCTGACTCCTATTTGGATACCTTCCATAGGTACCTCGGTAAACATTTTACCAAGCAGCTGTCACTGTTTGCATAAAATTTGATTTTCATATTCTTTGTTTGTTTACCATAATGCCATTTTATAATGTGAAATAAAAAAATAAAAAAAAGATTAGTCTTAACGGTTTCCTTACCTGTTGTGTCTGTTGGCAACCACATGGGAGCACTGAAGTACTTTTTAGACTGAGTAACCTTTTTATTCTGGGACCATTCATCTTCAGGGATTATTGTTGACCGGATGAAGGTCACCCTTGCATACATATGTGAATACATATTTGGTGGATGCCTTTATATGATTATTTCAAGCGTTATCGGTGCCTAACGTCGCACGAGTGTTGGAAAGAGCATTGTTATAGTATTGTTTTGTTTGTAGTTATACATCATTAAAAGCATTTAATTTACCACCCACTGACTTTGTAATTCACTAATTTATGTGGTCAAATATCTCACTATAAATTGTTAAACAATATAATACTTAAATATAACGATATCACACTTCAGTTATCTACATTTTATTCTCTTAACGAATGTTCATGCGTGGACAGTTGTGACGTGCGTTGAACTACAAAGACCGAGATGCACTGCGGCGTATCTTTCCTCCACTCACATCCGCTCGACTCTTTTATCCGCGCTGCTGGGAAAGGACTCAGTGGTGAAACAGCAGCGATGTCGGTGCAGGTTGTGACAGCGAAAATGGCCGAGGTCGAAGTCAAAGACGAGCCTAACAAAGAATTACCTGCCGGCTCCCCGGTGACACCGAGCTCGGAGGATAAAACCCTTGCCAAAAACGTGCCACATGACGTAGGCTCCTCTGCCACGACCCCCACGATCGAGCCCTCCGTGAAGGCAGACCCGAGCCCGGGCTTGCTCACCCCGAACCCGGTGAAGATGCCGCAGTCGTCGGCGATGAAGCGGCCGGAGCCGCAGCAGAACGGCGGGGATGCGTTTGTCAACCGCGACGGGACCGTGGCGGAAGCCCCCAGGATGAAGAAGGTAAAGCCCACTCATGTCCAACTCATTGTTATTTATTTTAGGGGTGGTGGGAGATGTGTGTGTGTGTATTAATGAGAAACGTGTCGTCCGGAGACCACCACCACAACACTGCAATGGAGGCTCTCGGGGAGCCCGGGCATTGTGTGTGTGACGGTCGATGTGCTAGCAGGCTAGCCCCAGCTAAGCTGATTGAGTCGTGTCAGTTTTTCTGGGCTGGATTGGGGTGGGGGGGGGGGGGGTTACTACTACTACTACTGCTCGAATGCTTTGTGTTATGATTAAATGGATGAGATGAAATGAGGTTGATTTCCACAATGCTGCCAGCCAGGCATGGTGTTGAAAATGTTGTACATATGCTTATTGTTAGTACCCCCGACTTGGAGTGCGATCTACCTCATGTTTGCCCTGACTGCACTGCGTTTTATGAAAGAAACGTTGGAGCCACTCAATGGAGAGCAGAGCTGTCACACAGATTGAGGACCATGTGGCTTCTCGCTTTTTAGCAAATGTCAAACGATACAACACCGAAGTTCAAATAACCAACTTGCATGTGCTTGTATGTGTGTGTGTGGGGGGGGGAGGGAGATGCTGACTGTTTAATGTGACAGTCCATTATTCATACTTTACTACATGTCCCTATATCCCCTGCAGTGTGTAATAAGCCAATGTACGGTGCAATGAACTTGTTTGTTTTGTCAACTGGCAACCCCACAACTGGAGCAAGTAATCTGTCAACCTTTTAAAGCTTAGTTCTCACGAACCTTATGGGGTTTAATGGTGATAAGAGTAGACTCCATCCTGGATTACTATAGTTTACACTGGCTGGATTTCTTGGCCAAGGTCCCTCAAACTACTGTTGTGCATTCTGGCCGCTTAACCATTCAGCACATCACACCGTTCTTATCAACATACTATAAGCTCATTGGAGTAAAGTTCACTTTTCGATAAGGGACCCTTTGCAGATCAAAGTAAAGTACAGATATCTTAAATTAATTAATGTGACACTTCTGGTGATATACAGATAACATTCAGAGCATATACATGGGCAACGTTATTAGCGAAGGAAATAATTGGTGAGTCTTGTGGATTATTTACACGATACACCCCTGCCAAATAGAAAACACATTTTGACTTGTCAGACAATATTCACGCTATAGATCTCTGATAGTTCTGTTAAGATATGTTCCCTTCATCTGGGCCATTGAACTAACTTCACCGTGTTTGTGTATGCATCAATACCACTTAAAGTATAGGTCAATACTTGGTGCTCCAATCCATTACTAACAGTATTGAAAAGAACGGCACTACCTCGAACATTAGTTGGTGGATTTGGAAAAAAAGAAAACTTGTGTGGGTGTCACATTTGGATTTATAAGGAAGAGTCCTGTTTTTGCTGCATTTTATAAAGCAAAGTGATTGAAAGCCACAGAGACTAGGCACCATCTAGTATGGTGGCAAGTATCACCAAAGGTCAGCACATTGTTTCTTGTCCCAGCGGCAGACTAGACTCACCCCCTC
This sequence comes from Melanogrammus aeglefinus, assembly GCA_900291075.1. Lineage (NCBI taxonomy): Eukaryota > Metazoa > Chordata > Actinopteri > Gadiformes > Gadidae > Melanogrammus > Melanogrammus aeglefinus. The sequence continues at coordinate 109,021 of OLKM01001231.1, read as the reverse complement.
AAATGGAGCCTCACTGGCTGTCTCCATGAGATGAGATACAAGCGCTAGGCTAGTCTGAGAATGGAACGCACCAGGTCCGAGGAACAGCGGAACACAAGGTTCCAGGTGCACAGTACCCAGGCAGTCAGGAATACTGATGCTAGCAGCTGGGGCAAAGAACTACCAGGAGGCAAGGCCCACATTTGGATAATTGAAGAAACCAACTTCAGATATTGGACCGAGGTATCCATGAATTCTTTGAATTTTGTGATGGTATTTCTCATTAGACTTGATGTTAAATCTTTTCTCGGAAATCTTGCATCTCTTATTGGTGGAGCTCTTTCAAATACTTAATACTTATTCATTAAGATGAAAATGTCAAAAATTCCTTTTTTGTAAATCACAAAAGAAGCTGTGATTGATAGTGACGATCACATGCCCCAGACTCAAAGAGTTTATCTCTGTTGGACCAGCACCATCCATTATATTGATGAAAATAGAAATGTCAATGCATTTGCCTGTTCTCCGCAACCTGTTTACGTCATCGCAAAAGAAGCTGTGATTGATAGTGACGATCACATGCCCCAGACTCAGAGTTTATCTCTGTTGGACCAGCACCATCCATTATATTGATGAAAATAGAAATGTCAATGCATTTGCCTGTTCTCCGCAACCTGTTTAACGCAAATCCACTTTGACTGAAGGTTGCCGTGGTACTATTTTTAGAATACAGTGCATTGTGGGATATCTCCTGCCTGTGCATAACATTATAATGTAGGGGCATAGGCTAACACTGCAGGAAAGGGCAACTGGACCAGCGGATGAGATGATGTGGATTGTGGCTACACTGGATGGATGGTTGCGGATCGGCTTAGACCATGCCTAGATCATGTCAGCACATGGAGGGATTAAGGGGCCTGCTCTCTGCTGTAGGTCTGCCCAGATGGGTCTTTAGCGACCGGGTGATGAGGGGTTGATGGGACCCACGGGACTTAGTTGGCACACATACCTCCAGTCTCAAAATATTTAAACTGAGCAGAAACGGGGATAAGTACATGTCTGTGTCGGACCTCGGTGGGACTGCTGTTTTTGCGCTCAAACTAAGTGCTTGTTTTACTACTTGAATTGGGACTTGTATCTTGGCCAGCGTATTGCAGTCAAAAAGTCTGTACTTCTGACAGGGACACCTTCTTTACGAAGCAGGAATGAGTCCTGCACTGTGCAGCTTAGAACCACTATCTACCTAAACCATACTGCTCCATTCTATGAGATTCTTGGCCCGGATCAAACTACTCAATGTATACAGAGAGGGTCTGTCCACCCCTAATGGCATGTAATGTCATCTGCTGAGCTGCAGTTACTAATGAGGCAGGCCAACTAGACGGGCTTAAAGCTGCACCGATACCATGCTTTTCCCTTGTGCACAAGAAGAGCTTCTGTGCCTCTAAAAAAAATAGTGTGGCGTCTTTTTTTATCACCACATTTCTGGCAACCACCGAAGCGCCGGTGGAAAACCAGATAGCCAGGCACATTTGAGAGTCGTAATCTTAGATTCCCTCTAGTAAGAAGCAATGTTACATCATTTAGGTTCCAGGCATCTCTCTAACCAGGATTCGAATTTATGGAATACTGAAAGGCTTGAGTTAAAATTTAACGCAAACTTCAGATGGTTAAAGTGAAACTCGAGCTACGATAACTACATGACGTGAAGAACAAGATAGGCAAAAGCAGATTCACCCAGATATAGGCCTCATGACAATAAATAACTTTTCCGAAACTAAATTTCCCTTTTTAAAATTTTGTTTTGCAGGTGAAATTGTAAAATTAGAAATAAAGAGAAAGTACACCGTCTGTTTGTGAGCAAAAGTGTTCACTAGCTTTATCTCTGGATGTGTCGGGGAGTAATTTTGTACAGCCATGATGTTGAATAAAAAAATGAAGTTTACCACTACTAGCTTGTGTCTGTTATTGGTAGGCCCTCCTCCAACGGTTTTTCCCTCTACTTCTTCTTCTCTGCTCATTGCCAACGGCTTCTCAAGACAAACGTGTCACTTCCCCCCCAACACACACCCTCCACTCCCTGTCCAGTTAGTGTGACTCATCCTGGAGAGACCACACTGGTCTAGCTTGTGTCTGTGCATGTGTATGTATGCATGTTCATGAACTCGTGGCACGCTAACATTTCTCCAGGGGATCTGCCTTCTCTCATTGGAGTCAAACTGGAGCAGGCCGTAGAGAATGGACGCAGACGCCTCTCCAACCACACACTATTCTCATTCCTTTATAATACGTTGGACTCGTCTATTTTCAGTAAAGTCCATTAAATTCTCATTCCAAGCAAATATGTTTTCATTTCTTTTCAATGGAAGTCCATTTTCATGCTAATCCAGTTCAGTATTTGGCAGTTTTTGGTCTTGACTAAAGTCCACTCTAAAGTGGACTTTTTTTTAGTCCAGTTCAGTCCTAAGCTAATTCGAAAAATGTTCATTCCAGACATAGATGACCACAAAAGAAGGACCGAGAGGCCCTTTAGAGACTAGCAGACACATTCCCACACATGTATGTGTGCCCATTACAGCTTCTCTGTGTATGGTGCGTATTGACAGGGGTGTAGGTAGCACCATAGTGTGAAGTTTGAAACCTGCTGGAACCCCTTGGAAAGCCTTCACAGGGAGAAGTGGTACGGAGTGAAAATAATGGATACTCTGGGCCTTCTCTAGCCCAGAGTATCCATTATTATTTACTCTGTATATTCCAGTGCCACAGTACTTTCACACCAATTTCTTCATCACATTGAAGCTGTGTTAACATCTTATGACAGTTTATGAAGCAATGTGTACATTCCTCCAACTTTCCTCCTTTTTATTGTCGTGAGAAACATTTTGGACCTAAACCAAGCTTGTATATTGTTGAAGCCCTTCCCATCTATTATATATGTGCTTACATATATCATCTACATATTAAATGCTAAAGGCATGTTTACATCAGGAAGAGATGGACTGAGTGCAGCCCTTTCCCGCTGTTACGATCGCATGACAGAGTAAAGCAGTGGGAGACCGCAGAACGATCGAGTTAGCAGGTTACACTTTAAAAACAAGCACAGGGTTGTAGGTTAAAACTCTCACAGAACAAGCACACCGGGTCCAGTGCAGACCGGATCAGGCCAGCTGAAAAAGCCCAGCCACGCAATAGTCACACATGGCTGAAGCTTTGCAGAATGAAAACCTGGTCCCTCCTGCATGTGACGGCGTGCTGTTTATTAACATTGCATGCTCGGTTCATTTATGTAAATGTGTACCAGAAGTTAAGCAGAGTATGGCGGTTTGTTTAGTAGGAAGGAGGGCTTTAAAGCTCACAGGGGTCCGGCCTTTGCACTGTGACAACCAGACCCCTCAATCGGCCCGTAGTGTGCTATGTTGAGGTTTCAGAGGGCCTGGTTCTTTCGCAACTCTGCAAACTGTTTTAGTCCAGACTATTCCTATTGTCAGACCAAAATGAAAGTACCCTTTTTAATTAGGATTGCACTGTCACAGCTGAAACATTAGAGCCTGGTTGCACAAGATGATACACCCGTCTAGACTCGACCGCGTGGCGTCGTTAGTGTTTGTGACCGTGCATGTTATGTGGTGAGCGACCTCGATGTCTTGCACGTAAAGGAAACACGGCACACACGGATGCATCACCAGAGGACTCGGCAGCTGTGTTTCTTTCCTTGTAGTCGTCTCCATAAACAAAACGCCAAACTTCCTTCTACGTCACCCGACGAGGCCGAAGAACAAGAAAAAAAAAGTGTGGAAGCGGATAGCGGTGCCATTGCGTAATTCCTCTCTTTTCCTCGTAGCCACACTGGGACGAGATTAGATTGGGCTCGCTTCCCCCCTGACTGAACCCGCACCCCAGACGAGGGATGTCGCTCGGTTCTCAACGGGCCACGAGGGATCCGTCAGTTAGCTCTCGGGTGTGATCTCCCGCCGCGTGTCTTCCCCTCCCTTTTGCTATCTTCTCTTACTTTTCACCCTCATCACCTTCATCGCTTTCTCTTCTTCTTTGGTTATCACTCTCCCTCTTTTATACGTCACCCTTACTCCCCGAAACCTCCCGGTAACACATTCATACAGTTTCACACAAACACACAGGCCCACCCACTCTCTGCTTCTCCCTCTCCCTCTCCCTCTGTCTCAATCTCCCTCATAGCGTTCTGCCAACTCTGCTTTGCCGATCTTGCTGTTACTGTGTCAATTTTTAGATGGAGTTGATTATTCACAAAGCGTAGGAGTGCATAAGCAATCACCCATCCCTCGGTTTGGTCATCGGGGTCTCTCCGATTGTGCATGTTGTCCTGTGCTCACTCTGATGCCACATAGTTATGGCTTGTCTTGTTTCAAACCCCGATCTAGCCTTGATGTGTATAGTGATCCGTCTCGTCCAGCTAGCCTATGCCAAGTAAAAGATGGTCTAATCAGTTTCCACTATTGACAAAGGGACACTTGAAATGCAGAGCAGGGCTGCTAACTAAGGCCATAGCCCTCTGTAGATGGCGGAATGGATTTTTCTTCTACATGCTTTTCACTATTGATGTACACCCAAAAAAGATATTAACACACTCGCAGGCAAATTCACGGGTTCAAAGATCTAAATGGAATTCATTGTCTTCAACATTGTAATTGGTAACCCATAACCAGATCTCGTTAATGGAAAAGCCAAATCATCCTTTGCTCTTCTGATAGATCTTTATTTTTATGGTTCATACTTCTTTTGCAGCATGGCATTTGTATCCAGAAGCTGACGGGCTTCATTGAAACTGCGTTTAGTGTCACAATCTAAATAGACGTGGTTTGCGATGCGATCTGGGTCCCACACTTTAAAAACAACTCCTGTAAACGGCCTGTGTGTTGTATATGGTCGAGAGGAAGGAATGCTGAGAGTCTACAATTAAACTAAGAATAGGGTTTTCACTGAAGCAAGAGGAAACTAGTGTGATGGCTCTAGTTTCTGAGAGGAATGTTTGTGCCACAGGATGTGCTGAGGTACACTCTCACTCATTCATTGTGTGGTGGGCTTTAGGAGGATCATTGACTTTCATGCACTCCTTTGCTGATTATTGACCCTCTTGCTTTATGTGGTCCAAACACCAATGCACGTTAAGCAAAGGCCACGTCCAGCAGAGTCGCCTTGGCCTGCTTCCGTCTTTATCTTATTGTCTTTGCCATAAACAATCAATAAATCCGTAAAAGGATTATATTATTGCCTCGTGAGTCAAGTGTCTCTTTGTTCTAGCTTTTAATGCCTAATATGAAGAACACTTATCAATCCCCTGAGATCTGCTGCGATAAAGGAGTAATTCACTGTAACGCAATCAAAAAATGTAAGTCAAGTGGGTCTTTTGCAACTATCATTTTTAAGGATTGCCCCCCCCCCACATTCAGGTTTTAATCCCTTTTTCAAGAGTCTTCGCACTTTCACGCCAACGCAGTCATGTCTTCTTAAAATGTTGGTTTCGGCGCGCGCTGAATGAAACGACAGAGGTTGCCCCCCTCGTGGGATCCGGGTTCATCTCCAGTGTCGAAGTTAAAATAAGTTGTAAAAGCCCCCGCCCGTGTCGTATACGCGTGTTTCGACATCCCCAGTATCAACGAGCAGGAAGTGAGTAGACCAGGCGACACTGCCCACCCCGTGGAGCTGGCACCTGGCGAGGAATGCAGCTGCACCACCACCTCCACCACCACCACCCACAAATAAGAAGCCCTCATTGTGTTCACAAAGTGCTGGCTCACAAAGGCACCCGGCGGCCAGACCCCGTTTTCTTTCTCCACCTCGCCCCGAGTCCCCAGTCCCCCCCCCACCACCCCCCCCCCCCTCCCCAGCGGGACGGCAAGTGGGAGACCACCGTCAAACACACCGTAGCTGTGTCTCGCTGCGGCCAACCGGTACTCCAGAACACTGATCCATCGATAAGACATGATTCCAAACAGCCCATGTGTCTCTTGCGACGTATGACAATGCCACGTGCTTATTCAGGAAATCGGAATGGTTTCCTCTCTTGGGGTTGTGTGAGTCGCAATGCTCGTCGCTCGTTTTATCTGGTCAAATAGCAAGTGAGGTAAGTGTGTATGTGAGTGACAAGTTTGGCTCATGGATACGGAAAAGGGATTGCATTCATGAGTTGGCACCGAAACCGTGTTACGAAAACTCAAACACAATTCTGTTGCATTCCAAGTCATCGTGTTCGGGGTAGTCAGGGTGGCCGTGTCTAGCTTCTAAGGTTTTGGCTCTACGCCTCCATTCCAGAGAATAAGAGAAGGAGTATAGTTTGAGTAAGGGGAGAGTTCATAAAGCTAAAACTACTCACTAAAGTACGCACTCACAAACACACACCCGCACTCACAAACACACCCGCACTCACAAACACACCCGCACTCACAAACACACGCACGCACAAACGCTTGTGCAGTCAAACACACATTCACTCACTCACATACACGCACTCACAAACACACATGCTTACTCACTCACAAACTCACACACGTACACGCACACACTGACACACATCCAGAGATAGGTGTTTTACTTCATCAACAAGGGCTGTAGTGTATGTGTGCGTGTGCGTGTATATGATTATTTACAGTCTGACGGGGCCACTTGTCAGTGTTGATAAATCAGTAGTGCACCCACATCTTACATCAGACACCCCTAGGGTCCCCGTCTTTCTTTCTCACACGCACTCATACACTAAGGAAGACATCGCACAAGGTATGTCCCGCCCTCCCTACGCAGCTATTGGTTGAAAGCCACGGGGTTGGGCCGCCATTGGAGCGTTGGGGTTTTATTTGTCTCCCTAGTCGCTAAACATCAACATCTCTTTCTGTCCCTTACTTTTTTGTTTTAAATATATATCTATTCTTAGCTTTGTTACGAGTGCTTCTTCGGTGGCCTGGTCGACGGGCAGCACTTAAATCTGTTGTGCTCTGTGGAACGTTTGGATTGTTCTCAGCCACGCTACGAAGTCGCTTTGAATAACCTCGTAAAAGCGATGTCTAGTCAAATCAGACTGTTAGGCCCCGCACGCACGCACGCACGCACGCACGCACGCACGCACGCACAGAGAGAGAGTGTTTGCTCCTCTCGGTTGACGAGACACATTTTCTGCTAGTATAATACATTTAAAATAAATAATTAAAGGTGATGCCGCCGCCATTTTGTTTGGTGGTCCTTCTGGTGTGTGCCCCTGGTTGATGTGCACCTTCTGCCCACCATTATGGGTTGGAAGAGGGCACTCTGCTTCAGCTATCTGGGTTGTTTGATCCTTTAATTAGTCTGCTTTAAAAAACTGAGAGGAGAGACGGAGAGAGGGAGGAGGAGGAAAGTGGTGCGCGGTAAGATGAAAGGGACGGCTGTTCTCTTTATGTCACCATTTATTTGCTTTTTATAGAAATGCCATTTAATAGAAATGTAGGAATGGGCCGCATTAGCAACATTTCTGTTTTGAAAAGGTGAATGCTTTATAAACCTTGTATGTGGAGGACACAAACCTACGTGCTCTCCTTTCATCCTTTCTGTTCATTGAGTTGCATAAGGACCACTTTTGTGCAGGGTCCCAATAAGAGAAGAGAAAGGGAAGGAACGAGAGACGAGGGTGAATGAAAACCACAGGATGAGAACGGGATGAAAGGCTGTGTTCTTACATCTTCAGAGGCCCATCAAGGACTTTTTGGGAGCGGTCAAGGTTAGCTGTGACTGTGTGTAGGTGGTTCGCTGAGCCAGAAATACCCTTTGGTCCTGAGTGTGATTATACAGGAAAAATATGCTTATTCTGTTTGACCTGCAGCCCCTGTAGAGAGAGAGAGGTCAAAAGTAATTTGAATCTGTTGCTCTCTCCCAAAGGTTCAGCTACCGCTAATCCCCTGGCCTCAAACCTTTCCTAGTCCAGAAAAATAGATTTTTCCATCATGCTTTTACTCTAGCCCTTTACTCACTCAGTCCTATGCTCTTACCAGCCTCTCGGTTAATCAATTGCTTTACTGGCATGGCGATACATTTTCCTAATGACAAAGCATAATGTCCATTGCACAATACATGGCGCTTCCAATCCATTACGAGAACAGCATTGAACTGAACATTCCTTCCGCTCACGGTAGTTGTTGGATATAAAACAAACTGTGTGTGGAGGAGTTATTTGGTATCATCTTGGTTCGGTATCTCGCCAAGTTGAGCCGCTTATGTTTCTCAACATGTGTCAGTCAACCAATAGGATGGTGGGGTTGGCTTAGCTCAGGAGGTAGAGCAGTTTTCAGCAGTTGTAACCTAAAGGTTGCTCGTTCAATCCCCAGCTCCTCCTAGCTGAGTGTTGATGTGGCCGTTCAAGTTACCAACCGCTCCTGACGAGCTCGCTGTCGCCTTGCATGGTTGACTCTGCCATCGGCGTGTCAATGTGTGTATTAAACGATGTAAGTCACTTTGGATAAAAGCGTCTACTAAATGCCCTAAATGTAAATAGGACAAAGTGGAGAGAGCAAGTTGTGTGTGTGTGTGTGTCCGCATCCATGTGTATTTATTTTTATAAATACCCATCCAGACCCCTAATGTCCCCAGAACCAGCTCCAGATTGTGGACTGGCAGACAGATGTGCTTTTGGAATTTGGCCCAGAGGTTTTTTAACACGTTAAGCCGTTAACAGGCCCTGGCCAGTTGAACAAGTGATGGAAACGATGTTCCCCCTGCCAGAGGGATGGGTACACACACGGCTATTAATACCATCCAGGCCTTCCGGTGGTTTGATGTTAAACCTTTAATCAACATGCCTACCGAATTGAGCAGAAACCAGACATGATCTTGATGTGATTGTCGAAATCTCTTAATAAATAAATGTTTGAAATGGATGCTTTTTAATGATTCAAAATGTGTTCATTTTTATTCAACCGAGCAACTTCTTTGTTTAGATAACATAAAACGGAGGATTTTATTTCGTCCAATTATGAAGTGGTTCTCTTGCTGTCGCAAATTGTACCCCGGTTATCACACAACGAGGATATCTGAGCATCCCTGAATGTTAGGGGTGGGAATCTCTTGGCACCTCACGATTAGATTCCGATTATGAGGTCAACGATTCGATTCTGAAGCGATTCTCGATGCAACAATTTTTTTCTATTTACATTTCCATGCGTGATTTTCAAAAATATATATATATACATCTGGGTTTACTACTCAGAGTTTGCTAATCACTTCCTACTTTTGTGATGATCATTAAAGACATCAACAGATGAATTAACTTATCTAATATTTCACGAGAGAGAAAGCTTTTGTCACAAATATCACTTTCTATGAACAATGCAGTAATCAATGCAGCTTGCATTATAACACAATATGGAAGCATGCAAAAAATAGGTTTCAGTTTTATTTTATTTCTAATCTTTCTTTTCTACGCATTAAAGGAAAAGCTGCTCTTGAATTAGGAGTTTTTGTGTCTGGCTGTGAGTTTGCGCGCATGCTATGCGTCGGCTGAATCGCAATCGTGTCAAGACAAATCAGATTGGCCAATACACACTGAAGATAAATTCAATAATTTTAAAATGACAAAAATTATCCCTCTCTGGCGAACAGAATGTTGCAGCAGGCAAAAAATATAAATATATATATATATTTTTTACATTTTGATTATTAGTTTATCTGCATCGAGACAGAATCGTTCTAGCGAGAACGTTTTTTCCCACCCCTACTGAATGTATCATTAACAAAATTCTCACTCGAAGCCGTGGTCCCACATAAAATATGAATAGCCCCGTCCTCACCCTGTCATCGAGTGTGTGGTGTGTGGCTCTGCATCATCGACACGCCTCGGTCTGATGCCTGGTAAGGGGAGATTCAGTAGCTCCAGCCTCCAAGACGACAGCACAGACAACCCAAGCACCCCAGGCAGGTGTTGACACAACACAATAATTACGTTTATCTCGTGTTTTTTGGTGTTTCCAGTCAACAAGGTGCCGTTTTTATGGCGGCGGTTCAGCCTTTAGCTGTCCCCATGCTTTTCTCGAGGTTGACCCACATTTGGAGGCCTCTGTGCGGTTTGTTTTGAACTATACAGGCTCTTTACCTACTGACTCGGCGCATAAAACGGGGGATATGCTATCGAATTGCAACAAGATAATCCAATCAAGTGGACCAGTGTTGTGGCCTTAAGATAAGAACCGCTGTACAATTTCTGTTTGTGAATTCACTACCTCAAGTTAATGATAAATCTGTCAATCAAGTAGTGTGTCCAATATGGCAATAATAATATAATAAAACATTAATGAATTGACTACCAATATCGTATATTATTACAAAGGCGTGCATTACATTTGGTGCCCTCAGATCCAAATGTTATTAAAACTACAGTGTGGACCGGACAGGCTCTGCCTTGTAGTTCTCTAACCCCAGGTCCTGTTTGAGACTTCCCAAATGTTTGAGAAGTTTACCATCACTATTTTCTACAAACTCTTCGGGGGGGGGGGGTGTGTGTGTGTGTGTGTGTGTGTGTGTGTGTGTGTGTGTGTGTGTGTGTGTGTGTGTGTGTGTGTGTCACTAGCTGTGTTGGCAGCTGTGGCCTTCAGCCCCCTGGTTCCATCGGGATATAAACAGCCAATGTCTGACCCCAGAGGAAGATACAGCTTCCTTTCTCTCCCCAAGCCTCCCCCCTCTATCTTTATCACACACAAACTTTTGTATAACAATCAATAAATCAGTCAACGGATTGTTTTGCTGCCTCGTGAGTCAAGTGTCCTATTGTTCTCTTTTAAAACCAACCATGAAGAACACTTATCAATACGCCAAGATCTGCTACGATAAAGGACTTATTCACTGTAATGCAATCAGAAAATGGAAGTAGTGATTCTTTTGCCACTATAATTTTTAAGTATAAACCCCCATTGGGATTTTCCTTGTCTATTATTCAAGAGTCTTCGCACTTTCACGCCAACGCAGTCATTTCTTTTTAAAACGTTGGTTTCACCGCACGTTGGATGAAACAACAGAGCTCGCACATCATCCCCCTGACTCGGTATACATCCCAATGCTTTGGGTTTCCTTCTCCTTGTTTCTCTGCCCCTCTCCATTCATGGGCCACATGAAATGTACGTTTACATGGCAAACATTGGATATGTAACTGGGCCTCTGTGTTTACATGCTGATCAGGGCGATATTCAGGTTACAATTGGCTTTCCCATGTGCGTGTTTTTGTGTCGTTTGATACGTGGTTTTTTTATTTAAATGAGCGAGAAAAAAGGCTTTGAACTTCTAGTGAAATACAACCGCTACTTGGGAAAGAGTCACTCTGTGCAACTGTTTCCCCCTTGACTCAGGCAGTTCAAGGCTTCTAGGCGAGCGACGTGGCGTGGGACTCGATGGCCCACTGCTCGTTCAGACTGCTAATTCAAACAAGACCTCTCTCACTCTTGAGAAGTGAATGAGTCACAACACTTTGTCAGCAGAACGAACACGCACAAACATACGCGCATGTGCGCACTCACAGACACACACCCGCACTCACACACCCGCACTCACACACCCGCACTCACACACCCGCACTCACACACCCGCACTCACAAACGCTTGTGCAGTCAAACACACACATTCACTCACAAACACGCACTCGCAAACACGCGTGCACATGCACTCACAAACACACATGCTTACGCACTCACACACGTACACGCACACACTCACACACTCACACGCACACCGTGTCATCCGGAGTTTAGTGTTTTACTGCGCGTGTTTTGGATTCTCACACCTAATTTCCCCCTCACACACCGAGCCAGACGATGATTGGTTCTCGGTTGGACTGGCAACACGTGACACTCCGGCACGTTCTAGAAGACGGAGTGGTTCTTGAGCTGTGGCACATGGGTCGAGGGGGAGTGGACGAGGCACGGGCCGTGCCCACCTTCTGACGGGCAAGACTCACTCGGTCGACTTGTCTCGTCTTGTCTGGGGATAAGTGAGACTGGACCCAGGATGGGGAGGGGCATGGCATGCAGCCTATGACTGTCCCTGCCCCTACTCCCCAGAGAAATGAGATTATACCCATCCCCTTTCAGTCAACTTGACCTTCCCTTCACCCACGGTAACCTCAGACCGCGCGCGCGCGTGTGTGTGTGTGTGTGTGTGTGTGTGTGTGTGTGTGTGTGTGTGTGTGTGTGTGTGTGTGTGTGTGTGTGTGTGTGTGTGTGTGTGTGTGTGTGTGTGTGTGTGTGTGTGTGTGTGTGTGTGTGTGTGTCAAGTACATGGAAACAGTTTTGTCCCTTGTTGATCCTGCTCTTCCGTTTGATACCCAAGTGGCGTCTGTCTCTCGTGCCCCCCCCCCCACTGGGCTGGCCTCCTTGGTAAACATCAGACACGGAGCGCGCTCTCTGTAAATGAGCCACCAGGCCCCGCACTCCCCAGATGGAGGACCTGTGGAATAATCATTTGGCCTAGCAACGCTGGGGACCGCATGGAAAGAAAGCGGAGAGACCGGAAATTCACAACGTACCAGCTGATGGCCCCGCCAAGTGCTCCCCTCCCGTGGTTTGGCTTGTTTGTTTGTCCCAAGTTGATACAGTAAGTAGTATTTGCTATTTTTATTTGTATTTACATAGTTTGTATAATATAAGTATATTATAAGTATTTGTGGAAGAGCCTTTCATTTTATATATATATATATATATATATATATATATATATATATATATATATATATATATATATATATATATATATATATATTTGCATAAACTAAAGTAGCACTTGCATCCATCTTCCCTGGGCAGCGTTTGATTGGTGAAAAAACGGAGCCTATAATTTAGAACGCTTATAAAACCGCAGTTTTATAGCAGTTGGGTTGTCTCACGCAATCCCACTCAATGGATTTGCAGTGTAGCGTACTGACTGCCATGTCAACGTCATCCTAGAACCTGATTGGATGTTTGAAGACCACTTGGACGATGGATTAATCATTTGGCAGCTTTCAGCTAGCCCACGACAATAACAAAATGACTTTGCTCTGACTGGGGCTCTGTCTTGTCAGTGGTTCACACTTCTTTATCCACCTGCTACGGAACTGCTTCTCAATATGAAAGAGAAACTGGTTGGAGGGGGTGGGGTGGGGTGGGGGGTGGGGGGGGGGAGTATTGAGTAAAAGTACTCAAACTAAACTTGACCTTCATTCTCCGAAAAGGCTCCAGGAGATGGGTTTATTTTCATTTTCCAAAGCTACAACCCCCACCCGCTACAGTCACAGCTGGGAACACACGCACCTGCGCACACACACATGCACGTGCGCATGTGCACTGAAGCATATGTGCGAGAGTCACGACGCCGAGCTCGTGATGCCGAGTCGTGATGGAGCATCTGTGATCCACAGCGCCAGATTAACACCAGGAAACGACCGGGACTGTGCTGAACAGAAGAATGGCGTTGTGCAATGGTCCTGTTCTCAAGTCACCGAGTGTGTAAACAGAAAATGCGATTTACACACAAAGCAAGCAGAAATGTAGAAAATATTTTCGTTGCTTTCTTAACCTCCTTGCTATTGTCCAACTATGTCTCCGTCTCTTTGTCTGTCTGTCTCTCTCTCTCTGTCGGTCTCATCTGTCTCCGTCTCTCTGTGTCTTTGCTCCTTGTGTTTATTCAGTACTGACCCCTTCTCTTCATATGCATGAGGATAAACGCATTATAGCCATCGGATCTCTCTGTACTTCTGCCTAGGTGTTTGTTTTCCTCTCGTGAGTCTTGACCCTGCTGGGCTCAGCTATTTTCCTTCTCTTCCCCTCCACTCCATGCATGTGTCCGTCTCCCCATGTACGTTTCTGGTACCCTCTGCTGCTTCTATCTCAACGCCCCAACGGGATTCACTGGACGGCTTTCATGATCAATATTGAGACAGCTTGCATCGATAGAAAAACCTGTCCGTCCCCCCCCCCTCCCTGAACCCTCAAACCCAGCATGGTGCGGTAGGACACACACAAGCACGGACATACGTGCGCACACTCACACACTCACACACACTTGTTGACAAGGATGGGATCATG